>JAHZNP010001541.1:0-18366 GCA_020615345.1 Triops cancriformis
AAAGTAGCAACGGAGGACCTCTTGGTTGGAAGACTAGTGTGATCTTATTTCATGGTTTTATGGAGCATTTATTTGCTTAATAGATACCTGAGATCCATCTGCATCTATTGGATACAGACCCAGATGATAGTCAAGTTCGTGCTACGCGTGAAAACTAACGAAGCAAAAACTGTTACTTTTGACCCGAGCCTCCTCTACTCCAAGGCCACCTACAGTAAGCCCAAAACTAATTTCCTATTTGCTAATGACAGACCCCAACAATACGAATCTTCACTGCCTATTCTTGCGTTACATGGAAATGAGAACTGAAAATTTAATCCTCCTTCGATGGCCGTGACACAACAATCGACAAAGAAGCTAAAGATACTACAGCTGATGAATGCCACCACTTCGCACAACCCAAGTAGCATACTTTGGTCGAAAGTGGTCGAAAGGACGTCCGTGACGTCGAAAGTTGTCTTCACTTTTCAACGTCGAACTGGCTTGCCAATTGGATATCAGGCCGACGTCGCAAGGACGTTAAACGTAGTTTCCTAGTGTAATGACGCCTTGGCAACGTTACGAAGAACCTACTTCGAATACATTCAAATGTTCTCTGACTAAACAAGGTAAAATTTGTGTGAACTTAATATTTGTAAACAGAGGTCAATGCAAAATTATTCACATTTTCTGTAACTTTATAGGATATATTTACGAATTCAACGGCTATACTCAGAACAATCTTATTGAAATTAAGAGAAAAAATTTTATAGGCAATATGTGATTTGTGTTAAATTTTTAGTAAGATTTATTAGAATTTCACTTCAATGCAAAAACGTTAAACACATTTTTTAAGATTTACTTAAAACGTAATGAAACTTATATCAAGCCGTCTTTCGATTGATGTACTTGTTTCGCAGATTTCATCGTAGTGTTCTATACATAGTAAATTCGTCTAATTCATTGGATATGCAATTGATAAAACATAACATTTGACAAAACACACATTGGGCCGTAGCTGGGTGACGTCCCCGGGTCGTCACCTTTCAACGTCGGTAACCCTTGAAAACGGAGGTCGACCTGTCGACACCTCGTCGTCGCACGGCGACGGAACTTGGTCAAAAGGAACGACCCCTCGACCAGTGTGCTAGTTGGGAAACACTAACCTGCAATGGAAATAAAACGCGAAAAGAAAAGAACCGATGGAATGTAGACGAGGCACCAATAGGCGAACCATCATGGATGACAACGCAAGTATTCACAACACTTAACTGCTTCATTGAAGTGGTCGTCCTCCATCACTGTCGCGACTGTCCGATTGAAACACCATTTGGAAAGATTCCTTCCGAACACAAAGACGGATTCGCTGTTGCCAATCACGTGACACTAATTTGGAAAAGTGTGTCAAAGCTCCAATCGCAAGAAGTATGCCACACGGAAATCATTGCGCAAGGAGAGGCACAATATTTTGTCAATTTGAAAAAGAAATTCTACAGAATTATAGACACTCCCACTAGCTAGAATTCACTGTTAACAGCTCGACACAGCGAACTTGCAATAACCAAACGGCTCACCCCGTAATTAGAACGGCCAATCAATTCATCTCAATTGATGATCACCTAACACCGGTAATTGGAATGATTCCATGTCTCGAAGAAAAACTAGCAACACACCTACAATATACCCATTCTAAAATCCTCGATCAAGAACAACAACTCATTGATTACCTAGAAACCGTTAATTGTCTGCTTTCCAAAAATAAGGCAGCCCTCGTACCCTTAGTCGCCCAATTTAGCGGTATTCTAGCAGCAAATCCTTTCGGATTTAACAAATGCGTACACCTTATACCTTTCAGGCAAACGGCACTGTTGCAGAAATGCGCAATAAAAACTGTTAACTTCACTGCCAAAATTACAGCTCGTGGCCCACAGCCTATTTTTACGAATTACACAATCGGCAAAGACGGATTTACCCTTTACACTTTAAGCCCTGCTTCTGGCAAAATAGCCTTAATTTTAACGGAAAAGTTCACCACTTTGATAAAACCACACGGAGGTCGGTTGAATCTAAGAAAATACTCCCACTATATGAGATGTCGAACATCTTCAACCTAACAACGGACACATCATTCGACATTCTAACCAAAGCCAATCCGGCTCATCAAACGGTAGAACAAGAAAACCTAAATGTGTTGCTCGACCTAGTGCAATCAGTCGATAAACAAGCTATTGGTGCAAACAAAAATAACGACGCTATCGTTGTGATGGACACACCAAAAAACATGTAACGTTAAAATTTCGGAGAACTTTGACCTAATTAACTCCTTTCTCGGCTCTCAAGACTTTCCTTCTCAAATGGCCTCCGCATAACAGGTATATCCTGGTAGACTACAGAACGAACAGAATCAAAACCTGTGCAGAGTTGTAGTTGCCTCATCCATAAAGCGAGTTAATATTGTTAAAGCTTTGGGATTGGTTACAAGACTTTCGGCGTTGAAATAAGTATGAGCTTGGCATAAATGGCCAACGCTTTGAGCATTTGCATGAACGATGTTGAATGAACGAGTTGAGTTTTTGCTTAAGCCTGGTTCACACGGCCAGTCTAAGTCAAAAAGTCACCCGTCCAAGTCACGGAACGGCCTGGTTCGGTCTGACTTTTGTTTCGACTTTGCGCTGACTTGTGTAATTCAAATGGGATTGAATTTCTGGCCCTTGACGCTTTGACTGGACACACTGCCAAAAAATGCTTAACGAAAAACATGCATAAAACTTGTTATTTTATTATTTGTATAATACAAGAACTGTATAAAGCTATCCAGATTAAATAAATTGGTATGAAAAAGCTTTTTGTTGAAAAGAAGCAACCTGCGCTCAACGGCAACGTCATGTCCAGTCAAAGCGTCAAGGGCCAGAGATTTTGGGTGGCCGTGTGAACCAGGCTTTAGCCTGCAACAACTTGTAGATCATGCGGACAACTTGCAGAAAATCAAAATCTGCACGTAGTTGTGGCAGTGTGTACACTTTGGTAAAAAATTATTGTAATCCTACACTAACAAAATAATAACTATAAAATTATTGTATGAAATAAAAATTAATCCCGACTAACATTTTCTGTACCCTCCCCGTTTAGGAACGCGCGTGTGGCTTCTTGTATTAGTCCATGACTGATTTCAAACTGATGTAAAACCAATTCGTTTACCAAACATGACCCACAAGCAGGCTTCGGCCTCTACTTGTATATATATATCAGAAAAATAACAGAACTTCAGAAAAAGACGACTGTAACGCACGCGATACAATAATGCACGCAGTGCGTGCACCCAATTTGTCGCGTCGTATTACACTTCTTAGCAAATACTACATGAGGCCCGCCAAACAGATTGACGCTTGAGACGCCGCTTTGGGATCCAAGCCGTTTTTCATCAACTCGAGCATACACGCCAAAGGATTAGCGCCTGTAGGTAAAAATTTACAACTGATATATTTTCTTTTTTATAATTTATTCAATATACGACGCTTACCTTTCATTACAGGTACGGAACACGGTACATTTCGTAACAAGAGAAAACAAGCCAGTTTGAAACAACCTTCTTCAGACATCGCGTGCCAATCTCCCTCCGTATATTTGATCAATGAATCTTGGATTTCTGTTTTTAAAAAAAATGAACACATACAAAATAAAAATAAAAATGCTCTACGATCGAACGGATCGCAAATGTGCAACCAAACAGTTTTTACCCGTTTTCCACTGGGACAAGGTCAGTTCCATCTTTTCCTCTAGAGCAATCGCCATTTCCGGTGTGACCAGTGCCGATTTCTTACTCCCAGCGTCACAAAATACTTCGGCAGTCACTGCATCCAATTTAGGGTTGCCCAAACCCGAGAATCGTACCAATGGCGTGCTCACTACTTGCAAATCTTCTTCCTGGATAATTCTCGGTTGGTTTAGGCGCGACGATGCCAACAGAAACTTCAGCTGCCATACTGACGCTGTACTACATGTTCCTTCCGTGCTCGTTTCGCTCTATTTTTTTTTACAAAATTAGTAACACAACGTAATAAACTGAATTCTAAAAGTAAGTAAAAATAAGGTATAAAAGATAATTTACAAATGAAATTAAACATAAAAACTACTATAAAAATAACTTTCAAGCTTCCGAAAACTATCAAGCTTCAGACCTGAAGGAACGAAATCCATGGTAGGAACAATTCTAGCTTCTCTTGTTTGACGCATTCATAGAACACAGTCGCCAAAAACTGCAGAATTTTTGCCTCGCTCTTTTTATCCACTTTCGAACTTTCTAGCAAGTGTTGACATGCGAGTTGCACGGACGTCAATGAACTTAACGCCGATATGGCCGACGGCTGCGAGAAACATGAAATGCGTCAAAATTACAAAAAAACAAAACAGTTTCTTCCTCCGCGAACAGCAACATTTCGCCTCGAAGTCAAATAAAATTCTGATACCTGGACCAGCCACGGAATATGAGAGCTGGTACTCAATCCTTGTGCGTACATGCTCTTAAATCCTTGTGGGTCGTCTTGGTACGATAAATACCCCACTTTTTGTTTCAAGCCTAAAACGCAAGACATTTTTTTGTCATGAGTTTTCACTACTCCCTCTAGAATCGCCCTTTTTCAAAAGAGAAATAATCAGTTCCAAAGCATTTTCAAGCTTCTATCAATGTAGTACTTGAGCGCATCCCAGTTCTTGTGGAGCTGAAATGACACCGTCCAATAGCGTTCATCATCCAAAGTCACCTAGAATGGTACATTCACACGTTACTTCACATTGCGCGAATAACATTGCATGCAAATGCCTCGTATGAAATGTTAACGCTCTGGAGTTTGAATGTATGCTTAGTTTGGTTCTCAGTGATATTTAAAACACATATATTTACTTCTTTGAGATATTTTAATTCAGGGAGAATGCAAGGCGCTCGCATTTTGAACTCCACGGAGCCGCCACAATGTTCCACGTTGTCGAAAACGACTCGCAAATGCGCGTAACAGGGTTTGCCAGTACCTAAATCGCGCGGGATCAGTAATCTCGGTTCCGTGGCGATAACGTAAAGATGCCTGAACGCTTGTAAATGGTACCTAACGCAAGAAAAGACAGAATAAGCCAAATTGGAAAACAGAAATGACCGAACTCTACAACTCCCAATAAGATATGGCTTAAGTTACTAAAGAGAAAACTCAAGTCCTGGGACAAAACTTCTTAGTCGCTAAAAGTAAACACATGCCCAGACATAAAAGAAGAATTAATATTGACAGAAATTTACCGATTGTCATTGCTGTGTGTGGGAAATTTAGGATAACACGCGCACACCAACGCAGCAATGGAAATGGGGTCTGTCGATAAAGAACACTTTCCACCGCCTAGAAACAGCATTCCCAAAGCCATGTGCGTAGCGATATGTGAACCGTATGTCACTACGCTGTGAGAGGGGCCCACCCGACTACGTAAGTACCGACATAGACGCAAAACTTGCAAATCTCCCGATCCACTCATAACCTTAAAAATAAAGGAATAAAAAAGTTTAATACAACAATTCAAACTTGTTGAACAAGACAAAAGATTGAATGTATATTTCACCATTGCTAATGCCAAGAGCATAACGTTCAAACAAGTTTCAATGGTCGATTTGCCCGCCAATTCCGCCACAGAACGACTCGAAATTGTCGCGAACGCTTTGGTATAGTGGAATAGCGTACTAAACGCCGTTTGGTTGCAGGATCCGGCAAATTTCAGCCCCAGCGCTAAGCAAGCACCACAGAGAATGTTGCAGTACGCTTGACTAACAAGAATTTACGTGATTTTTATGTCATTAATTAGTGATTCTTTGCTCTTCAGAAATGAGTGACTTACTTCATAGTTTCGAAATCGACATCTTGGTCATCTTCCGGCGATGGTCGCCTCAGGCAGTACGGTTTAATGGCCGCGGGGATATGGGATTCAACCCAAGCTTTGATCGGTGCTATCTCATCCCATAAGATCAGACCTTTGGCTAACGTTCGCAACAACAGAAAATCCGGTCGCACGAAGTCCAACAAGTACTGCGTATGGGGGGCGTCCATCCATTGCGCCACGGCCCTTAAAAAATTAAATAATAGTAAAAAGTAATCCATGAAGTTCGGGCAAATGTTTGCACGTTAATTCACTCCAAGCTTTGCCACAACACCGCTAGAAACTAAAACTGTGCCATCTTAACCCAATAGACGCGGTACATATATTCTGTTGAGCTTGAGTAATGTCATTTAATATTTTACTTCATCAATAACCCAAGAGTGATCCAGGAGTGTTCCGAAATTAAAACAGCCGCGGGACCTGCTAGCTATGTTGAACGCTCCACGCGCTCGTAGCAGCGTATGGGACACAAGCAGTGGCGTATTTAGGGAGGGGGGGGGGTCGAACACCCCACCCCACCCCGAAATTTTGGTTTTATAATGGGGAAGATAGGGGAATGACCATGTGTCCCAAAAAATTGCACATTACCCCCCCCCCCCCCCCGAAATGAAATCCTGGATACGCCACTGGACACAAGTACCAATTGTTAGCCAGTTTTCTCATTTAATACGCTGATTAACATTTGTTCTATTATGCTACTGTTCACCATTGGAACGCGCTTTCCCACTGACTGAGAAAAGTTCGTAATTGCAAATAACAAACGGGAATAAAATGTTGTATGGACCTTATGAGTTGTTCGGCGTGCACACCAGAAAAAAACTATATTAGATGTACGCGATTCCCCTGTGAATTTTTTCGCTTTTTTCGAAAGTACTTCCAATTTAGTACGACGTTGTAATCCTCCTCAACGAATCTTGAACGTAAAAGTTGCGTAAATTGCTTTCTTTGACTTTAATATTGAATACATTAATGGTAGTGCCGCTTCTTCGTAACTTCTAATGTCTCAACTTGCGTCCAGGAAGAGGGCAGTCGTACAAGTCTGGGTAGTCCATTATACCGTAGAGTAAGACCAGACGTGGTTTCGACATTAAGTCGTGGCCGACGACGCATGTCGTTGGCGGTTAATTAGCATCTTATACTATTAAAATGGAAAGTTTCAAACAGAAGAGTCTGCAAAAGGGAAGTTTTAGCGCAAATTGGGCAGGAAAGGATATCATGACGCGGATTACGTAAAGTCTACGTAAGCTGATGTCCTTCATAACGATTTGGAATCACACTTAGATATTTTAACCCGTCTTTTGCAATGAAAACTACCAGTAACCTGAGTTTAGCTTCTCTTTCAGAAAAATATACCTAAGTGCAGAAAACATGGGGACAACGCTTACATATCCCGCGGATGTTCGCAATGGGAACAAGGATAAATTTGTCATTACTGCTCAGGTATTATTGAAGATATTGTTTGCTCTTCTTCAGAACTTTTCGTAGACGACCTAAATTACTCACCTTAAGATACTGAGAGAGAAAACGCATTGTTATTTTCTGCTAATTTTTTCATTTTCCCCCCGTTTTTACTCAAATTCAAAAATTTCTCAGACCTTAGATAAAAAGTGGCATTGGAAAAGAACAAATTCTTGACGTCTATGATTATGAAACTTTTATATCTGTTCTGACGAAAAGCACAAGTTACGCAAAGAAAGCTGTGAACACGTCTCAAATAAAAATTCTCAGAATGTTGTTTCCCATTTGGGATCAGCCGCGTCAACTGGGTTAAAAACTGAAATCACCAAAAACTTACATGTTGCCAGTACGGTGAAACATCAACCCCAGAGCTAGCGTGGCACCCGCACTCGTGACGTCAGTGTTGACTCTGTCGCCTTCTTTGATTTGGTAGCTTGGCGTTTTGTACTTTTCCTTTTGCGGCCCTACGTATTGAAACACAAGTCAAAATCTGAGCTTCAGTATTAGGAAAGCACTGGAAGAAGAATTAACTGAATTTTTACCGTGCCACGCTCGTTTACCACCGCCGACCATGTAGTAATACAAAGTATCAGCTAGCTGCAAGTCCAGCAAGCCCACCATATCTTCGCCCCGCCCTAAGGTGACCAATCCCAAGGCTAACCCAGCTGCCAGGGAATACGCCTCGCGATCAGTACAATTTTCCATTTCCGGACCCGGAGGTCGTCCAATGCCGGCCAACAACACTTCCGCCATGCGTCGATCCGCTGAACCGGCGTACAACCATCCCACGCCCATCAAGGCCGCGGCTTCCACATGGGACGGAATATCCAATTCTGTGCAAGTTGGCGGCAGTAACGCTTCGACGTGGATGGCCAGTACCCGCGTTATCATCGAATCTTTCGTGCCTAGTAATACAAAATGAAATTTCTCACTTCGGTCTCGTTTACCACAGCCCTTCTTCCCACAAGGGGACAAGGGGATTTGAAAATTTTGCAGGGAAGTCGCCAGAAGGCGTGCTAATACCTTTGTTCGCTACTGCCAAACCCAAAAGTATCGCCAAAGACGTTAAGTCGTGCCCTTTTCCTAAATAATCATTGATAGCTAACGGCTCCAATTTGGCCAAGTGGCCTGTAAGTCCAAGGGCCAAAAGAAATCCAGCATGTTCTGGTTGACAATCCGCCGATCCCTAAAAAATTCAATAAATAAAAATATAGAAGTGAATAAAACAGACAAATAAAAAACAGACAAAAGAACAACAGTAGACAAGTAATACACAGTACAAACAAAAGACTAATAAATCATTATATTTCCGTTCTCTGTTCATTCATTTAATGTTTTGACCATTGTATTTACTAATTACTTTAGGTCGGTTGAAGCAGATCCACGAAGAATCTATGTTGGGATGTCCGGGTGGGATTTTCAAGCCTGCGGCAACTCCGTGGTGAAAGGCCGGCCACAGCGCCATATGCGGCGGGACGTCAATATGCGATAAATCGACGGACGTGTCCCGGGGCGGTACTCGACCAGTCAAACACAAACGTGGAATGCTCACTGGCTCCGTAATCAACACAGAACCGCAAAACAAACTCACCATGCCCCTTTAAAAAGGAGTTATCAATATAAAGTATTTTTTTTACTTAATGTAAGTTATATACCTCCCGACGGGCAACGCCATCGTTCTGACACAGATGGCATACAAGTGCCGTTCTTGCTCTTCAATAAACTCGTGGTCTGAAACTTCCGGGCGCTGTACCAACGTTATCGGTACCGGCCTCGACGAACATAAGAACTTCCTCACGTCTTGTATTCTCTGATCTTTGGGGAAGACTAGCTTCAATACCTAAATCATATTTGAAATAATATAAGAAATATATAAGTACAATGTTACATAATTTATATTACTTAAATAATATATAAAATAAAACAAAACTAGTTTTAACAACGAAACAAAGATTTCATTCTTCGAATCCACGAAGGACAACTGCAATCACGAAACGCCGTCGCTCTTTCGTGAGTATTTCGTAAAGCGTGAAAATACTCAAGTAACGAACATTACCTCCATGTCTAATTCTGACAAACCATCGTCTTCTTCTTTGGCACTGGCTTTAGGCTTTATTTCTTCCAGTAAAATCATGGGTTTCGGTGGATTGACTTGGTTTTGTGCTGGTTCATGGATCAAATCGTTCCTTCCGAAAAGGAGGTACGCACTTGTGGGCCAATCAGATGGCGGCTGGTACTGAATTTGGTAAACGGCGTTTCTGAGGGCTAGTCCGACACCAGGAGGAATTCGATCCAACTGAGATGGCGTAAACCCTAATACCGAAATCGAAAAAAAAATTACAGAACGAAAGTTCCATACAGTGAAATCGCAACGAAGGCGTGAAGGTTGCGTACTTTTCTCAGCCAGGTATAGTATTGCAGTTTTGTGGCGATATTCAAGGCTCGTGGCATCAGCCGGGACGTTACAAACTTGCACAGCAGGGCTCTGGGACAAAGCCACGTCTACTAGGTACCGAGTTAACGCAAATTCGCCGTCATTTACAACTCCCAACAGCATTGCATAAACCTACAAATGGCAACAAGTAAAATTACGACCGAACGTTCAAACTATTTCAACTTTCTGGAACCAAAAAGGAAGTTTACATACTACTTACTGTGATAATATCACGGGAAGTGTCGTTGATTCCAGGCACATAAGGATAGGCTGGAGCTGAAGGGGCGTGGTTTAGGATGTCCCACAAGTGTTGGTATACGCTTGGGGGCTGGGAAGTGACATACGCAGGTTGCTGGAAAGATTTCATGTCCTGGTCGGTCAAGTTCCGTTCCTAGAAGACGTAAAAAGCATAACAGAAAGAACTTGCTTACATTTTTAATTGCTGAGGACAGAAAAACGAGGTTTTACGCGCGGGCTCCTTGTGCCCTTTTTTTACCATTATGACGGTTAGACATACTCCGCGTAAAACAAAGATACACTACGTTAACACGGTTTCTCGGTAATTGATCGAAGGAATCCAACACACTGGACTTACATTTTGGAAGACGGAGACCACCCAAGGAAAATCTCGCCAATAGAGGTCGACATACTGCTTCCAGTTCAAATCCCAGGACAAAACAGCTAACAATTTCACAAGCTGGACCAAATCTGGCCACGACAACGTATCCAATTTTGAATCCTAACTCCAAATAATCGCTTTTAAAGTACCTTTCCTGAGAGTATCAAAGTATTACTTCGTATATCAAGTGTAAGTTATAAACGATGGCAGGAATGTGCGCAAACAAAGGCGCGTTGGTATTCACAGCAATAGTTTGCAATTTCGAATGACGTGCCTGGCTGAAAGGCAACGAAAAGCCTAGAACATCTCGCAGCTTCCGGCCTGACGTATAATGGTAGTTGGATCCCAGCACATATGACCAATCCTACCATGTAAATTACGCAAGAAATTAATGAAGTAAAAAATATTATATAAATAAACATACAAACAAATATGCAACCATTTTTACGCTACCTCTTCGTGGCCAAATTCATCCGAAGGCCGGCTTCGCTTAGCGTCAAACACTTCAGGAGTACAAGTTACGTCTGGACTGGTTGTTTGACCATTCATGTTTTGCAAAAAATCCACTACGGAAGGCGCGTAGCCTATTAGCGTCAACAAAGTACTGGCTAACAAGTTCCATTCTCCGGAGGGATTGTGACTCGCCGGTCCGGGAGCGTTACGGCTCGAGTAAAACTTCGCACACGCGAGCAAACCCAGCTCGGGGGGCAAACGCGCCCTCAAAGCGTCTAAGCAGCGTTTCACTATTGTGGGAGAAAAATGCGCACATTTATACCAATTAAATTGACACAGTGAATCTCAGACCTCGATTTCCCATAAAACTAGCTTATCAAAGCATAACGCTAACTGACATAGCCCCTCCAAGCAATCTACATAAAGTTTAGCGTAACACTGGGAAAGATACGTAAATCAGTTTCATAAATACTATTTATCAAATGCTAACTTCACACTGTCCCCTTATGAAATCTACATTTCCATTTCTTTTAACGCATACTGTTCACGATTATTATGGCAGTTTTGATGTCGTACTCTTTTTTTATTACGAGCTCATTTTGTTTCATGTTCACTTTTATTACTATACTAATATTGATTCGTTTATTTTTCCATAGTTTTTTATTTATATAATTTTTTACCGTTTATTTTTACTTATTTAGGATTACTTATTATTACTTATTTTTAAAATTATTATGTCTTCATTACCCAGAGAGGAAGTAGACAGTTCTGGGAGGGCAGTTCGTAATACAACTCCGTTTCCGTAAACCTAAAAATACGAAAGCCAGCAATCAAATCAATTTCCTTTCTTTTGTATTTAATTTTTATTACCATGCTAACTCGGCTGTGCACAGCGTCTTTTAGCGCAACTATGCCAGTACTTTCGGAAAGTTGGTAACTACTGGTTTCATTAAGTAGGTGAGGACTGTACCCGGTCTGCTGTAGGCGAAGTACCGGCGAAAGAATGATAGAATCGTCTTCAAACGGTTCAAGGACAGAGGGAGGTCGCGAATTGATCAAACTGCTTCGCCTGTTGAAGAAAATAGGAAAAAAAATGCAATTTGATACCAAGGTTTCGTTCCAGAGAAAATTACAGCCAATCCCCGACTTAAGACGACTATTCGTTCAAAATTTCGAACACGTTAAGCCTCTGAAACAGTTGAACATAAAAGGTGCTAAGACTTCCGAAGTTTTAAGTCGTAAGGGGAGCTTGAGCTAATCTACTAGTATACCTATACTGAACTCCGGGCGTAGACCGAACATTCCGGGAAGAACTGGGTCGTTTTAAGGAATCCAAACGCTCAAACTCGGCGGAATCCAGGGACAACCTTTGGAACGCAGAAGATTCTTCCATCAAAGACAAGGAAGGAATTTGATCCGGGTGAAGTGGAATGTGAACCCGCGCAATCTTGTAAGTACCGGCATACAGCACCAAGTTCCCCAACGGCTCTAGTACCAGGATCATCTTCAAACCCTTTTTCAGTTGGAAAATAATTTACGCGGTTAGCGCGTGCAAGCACTAATAAGTAAAAATTTAAAGAAAAAGATTACAGGTAAAGGTTCAGCATCCAAAGCTGGAATGGATTGTGCTGTCTCGAAAGTCCACTGACTTGTTCCTTCTTTGTATTTCACCAACGAGAGCTTTCTCTGCTTTTGGTCCACCCAACACAGAAAATCTTGTCCGATGACGTCACCCACCAGAAATGCTTTGCTCGTAGCCTTCAAAAGATTCCTATTCCCCAAACACGGATACAAACATTTAATAAATAATAAGCAAATATGTAATAAGTATAATAAATAAAAATAGTTCCAGTAATAGGCGAAATTCTACGTCTGTTCTCCGGAAAAAAGTAAGTAAATAAAAATAATAAATAAATAATAATAACATGTTAGCTATGTTAACAAATAATAGCCTATTTAAAAACTCGGAGTACTGGGGTGTCTTATCAGTTTTAACACACTCCGCAATACAATTGTATGACTCTTAGTGACAGAAGTCCTTTGCCTCCGTACAAATTCAAAATTTGTTACAAATGTAGAATTACTTGTCGTCGAATTCGGTCCATAATCGTTCGAGACACAATTGGGGGTAAAGCTGTTGTGCATTTTGCCCTCTACCAGCTTCGGCTGGCGCGTACGACGTCCAGGCGCTCGACGAATAGTGATGATCGCGTTCAGAGAGATCAGTGTAACGACTCTGGGACCGGGCGCTTTTCGATAACGGTGATGGTGTGAACAACCGCGAGTTGAGACGGCTCGCCGGGGGCGAGCGCCAAGGACTGTTTGCTACTGACAAGGGAGAATGCAAAAATCCGCTTACTAGTTTCGGTGTAGCCGATATGACAGTGGTCGTATGCGACACCACGGGGAGCGAGCTATTGTGTGTAACGTTGCGCTTCTTTCGCCCCACGAGCATAGATTGTGAGCTAAAGGTGGAAAGAAGACTGGGCGTGGTTAAATGGCTCGCATTCCCGCCTTCTAGCTGAGTTTCGTCCATACAAAACAATCTGTCCTGTAAAAAAATAACATACATTGTCCCATTACTTTTCAATAATTTTCTTTGATACACTTCAGTATACAATCTCTAATTTAAGATAGATATCTTCGCGTGTGCTACTGAGGCACGCTTCAATTATAGAAACTTGGAAAAACGTCGAAAAATAATTGAAAATCTCACGTCCCGGTTTATGGCTGGAACCGATCCTTCGTAATGTGAGGCTTTAATGTACTTGATTATGCAATACTTTAACGTAATTGTATTCGACTTCCGACGTTTTCCCCTACATTTCATGTTTTAACAAGTTATGGGACATAATGCTATAAGAAGCAATGGAGGAATGTCCCAAAACTATTTGACCTGCCAGCTCTAAAACAGACTGTCATAAAAAGCAATGGAGTTTTGTCTCAAACTACTGCTTAGAAAGTTCTCGGATAAATATGCATTGAAAATAATCTAGTTTCGTCCTTCTATCTTTTTAAAACGTACTTCTAATTTGGCGCGTCGGATTTTCCACACAGAATGGGTATTGGACATGGAATCGAACGTAAAACAGATAGAAGGTTCCACACTGGTCAACACCAGTTTCAGAAACGCGTCAGACTGGTACTGGTACAAACTTCCTGAGGTAGAAACAACCGAAATTTTTGAAACCATTACTTAAAAGTGTAAGAATATAAGAATGCTTAAAATGAAAAGTCAATAACCTTTTTTTACTACCACCGGGGTGATATCCTCTAAGGGATGGAGCAATGAGAAAAGCAAAGGCAAATTGCTGCTATCCATTGGATTCGCTTCCCGTTCGATGAGGAGTCCAAGTTTCGTCGCCCAAGCTCTTTTAAATTTGAAAGGCAAACTAGAGCAAAATTCGGCGCCCGTTGATACGTAAACTGTCAAGAGCGATTCCTCGAAAATGCACACCGATGGCATTGGATCTCCTGAAGACCAAAATCAAATGATTTATACTTAAGTTAAATGTTCACCAAAATTATTTTAAAAACCTAACCTTAATGTAATTATCTAAAATTCCACTCTCCTGTACATAATTTCATTTATTTATTAAACTTTATTTCCTGATTATTTTTTCTCTGTTATACTTTCACTTTGTTTTTATGGTTATTTCATTATTATTATTATTATTTTATTTTTACTTGTTTTTATTGTTTATTATCTTTTCAAGTAGTATAATGTTACCTTTAGGCTGTTCGGGACGGATTTCGTTCGTACAGCCAGGACTGTCAGGTTGGGTGTAAAACGTGCACCACAAGGCTTGTTTTACGCTCGATTCCATAGTGAAGGTTTTAATTACGTTTCGCGAGCCTGGCAAGCTTCCACGGGACCATATGACCGTCTTTTCCTTGACATACAATTCATCTTCAATTGAGTTCAGCTCGGGAAGCTCTTTGGTGTAAGGAGCGTGAAGCGTGTACCAATCTGAAATCTAGAAGGAGGAAAAAAAACAGAGAACTTTAAGTTGGAATTAATATTTGTTTTAAATACAATACTTTCTGAGTAACAAGTGGGACATTTTCCGAAAAGGGATGCTCTTCGTACTTATCTATACCATAAGGTGTGAACACCTATGAAAGAAACTTTAGTCACTGTATAAGTTTTCAAAAAAGGCGGTAAAAATGTTGATAATAGTCATAGCGTTTCGCATTTTACCGAAGGTTTAGCTGCTGCAATCATGACTTCTTTTTCGTTTATTGTGGCCAGGATTGCAGTAATTATGAAGGTTAGTTATATCACAGATTAAATGAGTACTTTTTATACAACAACAATTAATTACTGCACGTTGAAAGGCAAATGCACCGCCAAAAGCGGTTATACAAACAAGAAACATGCACTAACACTAGGTATCGATACGTTGAATACATTTCTATCGATCCCAGCATTGGAAGGACATAGCGGGAGCGGGATCAAACCGTAGATCAACCTGACCTACTGTCAAATATCGCCATTTTGCAAAAAAAAGTGGCCACAGCGTGCTTAGAATTCGAAGAGATGCAACTGTCAAGTCAGAGGAAGAACTTGTTCGACAAACTGAGACGAAAAAATATACCAATCATTCTAGACGAATATTAGAGTTTGGAGCTAGAACTAGAGAACAGTTTTTTTATACGAAACACGCTATGCAAATTTTTAAAGGATACGGGATAGCCGATTTATCTAATCACGCGACGAAAGAAAGTGCAATGATAGTACGTTCAAATAAGGACAGAAGGAAAGCCGAAGACGATTAATACGTCGGTTAATACGTCGATGATTCGACGTCGTACGTCTTAAAAACCACAAAAAAGAGATGCAACGAGTTCAAAATTTCGCGGTTACGAGCGCGTTTGTTTATTTAGTTAACCATTCGTTCATGCATTAACAATACTTTCTTCCCCGGTTTATAATATTATATAGTATTACCTTTACATCATATAGTATTACCTTTTTTCTTCATCTGCACATGCATTCAGTAAATCTTCTTGCATTTCGGTATTAGAATAGAGTGTTATTTGAATTCTTGATTGATCTATAACAAGAATCCAAACAAAATGAAATAGTGTGTTATTAGTAATTTGTCTTGTCGGATTTATCTCTAAAATAAAGATTAACGTTTGATTATTAAAATGGCAAAGCCCTCATTAAAGTTAAACATAAATTATCATCAGACAAGTATCACTTGAAGCTGCCATAGGTATTATGATAATTTAATTCTGCTGAAGCTATCAGAAAATGGGGCAAAGGAGAGGGAAGGAAGGGAAGGTTCTTTGATAGGTTAGTATGTGATGTTACACTTTTCACGACACTTGTGTGAACACTGTTAGCACTGAACAAGGTTGAACTGGCCTGGTCGGGGTCTTGGACAAAACAACTGGATATTTACGGGATAACGTAACAGAGAGACTTCGGGTTCCAATCGAGTGGGATTGTTCGACGGATGTACAAAAACTAGAGTTGAAGGTTACCGTCTGGGAATTGCAGACTGGGCAGACTATGTTAACGCTAGATCGGAGCTCGAGTGTACGGTTTCGCTTACTCAGCCTTGGTTTGGTTATATTATTTTATTCTAGCTTTGTATATTCGGTAAAATTAAATTAGTGTTGAATTGATCTATCGTTTTTCACAAAGCTAATCCCCTCTCCCTTTCGTCTGCACTTGCGGCGAATTTGTTTAGTTAAGCCGCATGGAAATTGTGGAACCACTATTTAGGAGTTAAAATTTCATTCATTGCGTCGGCGATTTTCAAACACTATTAAAACGTTTTAGGAACCATTTTAAACCCCACCTTTTTATTTAATAATATCTTTAATTTGACGAAGAGAAATTTTCGTGATTCACTTTCGGAAAATGCAACAAAATTCCTTGAGTGATTATAAATAAGTTGGCCACCTTTTCGGAAATATCCGTAAGTGTTATTAAAGGGATTATTAAGAAATACTTTACTGTTACGGAATTAGCCTGAAGAACTTAGCGGTTCATTGTTTTTGTGGTACAGTATATGTTGGAGAGCCAATATAATAACGAATCAAAAGTTTGAAAAAAAAGATGCGTTGTACAGCGCAACCCGCACAATAGAATAGGATCGGGACCGGACTTTTTTTTATTAAAGTCGACATAGGCTCGCGTTTGTTGTCGCTCACTTTATTGTCATGTGCGGTTATAGTCTACAGTATGTCAAAGATAACTTGACGCCATCACAAAGGTAGGAAGGGGTGAGGGGAAGAGGAGGGTAGTGGTGGGTTGGGTCGGTAGAAATTTAGCTTCTGGTTGGAAGTTCGGCTGATAGTCACATTATTGACAGGTTACCATCGCTTGTTTAAAGAACATAGCTATGGCGGGGAAAGCTTCTTTGCGCGTTAAGACTTCATGGGAGTTAAAATGAATTTTAAATGCACATTGACACATTTCATTTAAAAAAAATAAGTGTGCTCCAGGTGTCTAGATATTAGTGTTGCTAACATTGCTGTCAATATTGTTCGTATAAATATGGATGTATTTCTGAGAAATCACCTGAACCAATTCCCTATGTTATTCTTCCATAAGGCGTTTGTGTATACCGTAGCCTTAACAATATAGTAAATAGAGACTTAAATATTTTTCGCAAGAAAGTTCGTTGAGAAGATCGTGCTGTTTATTTCTGTTCACTAATAAATTATATGATATGCCGGAGCATCTGGAGCGGAGCGCGGAGCGGAGCTGGAGCAGGCAAATATTGCCGGAGCGGAGCAGGAGCGGAGCAACCAAAAAAAGGAGGTGCTCCAAATCTCTGGAATATATCACTGGGGAAAAAGAAGGGCGATAGCCGGACGTACGGAATTAGTATAGGCCGAAGCAAGCACGGTTAGTCCGGCAAAGTTGCAGACAGGCGTAGGCTACCCGACGGCTTGCTACACTCATCTTTTGTAATTATTGTAATTACGATCCTGGCTTTTGGAGGAAATTCATTTCAATACTATGGGAACAGTATTTCAAAGAAACTGTCAGAAGAGCTTCTCTCTTTTACCAATTTGGGACCGATACTGTTTGGGTGTGTTCGTGCAAAGGACGAATAATACGGCAAAACGTGAAAATTCACGCGAAACACTCTAGGTTTTCTCGAAAGTGCTTCAACGCTTAAAAACTCCTTATATATAAAAAAATAGTTTCTCATAGAAAGTAAAAAAAAAATTTAATAGAAATAAATAAATGAATTAATTCTGGATTTATCTGAATGTATCTATTTTTTATTAATCGATACAAATTGTGTCGGTCGATTAATCGATAGAAATTTTGCAGTTGGAGCCCTGCAACTTGGTCTGTCGTGCAAACTGACGGATCCGTCAACCCCCTGAAAGGAACTGAGGCAAATTTGGACGATAACGGTGTCAGTTCAAGACCGACTACGCCGTCAACCCCTGACGGTGGCGCCAAATAAACATAACAAATTTACAAACCAAATGAATGTAGCACGTGCATGGCAGGAAATGAGTTTTATTACCATGAACT
>JAHZNP010001542.1:8085-18445 GCA_020615345.1 Triops cancriformis
CTAGTACCCCTTCCCCAAAACCAGAATTTTGGTGTGGTACAGGCTGTAACCCCCCCCGAACCAAAATCCTGGATACGGGCCTGACTATTGCTGATTTAAAAAGTGATCACTTGTTGATTCAAAGCGTCGTCGTGTACTGTACTGTACTCCAACAAGCGTAAAGTATAAGTTTATGAATAAAATATCGATTATATACTTGAAGTATCAATTTGTACATAATCTATCAATTTGTACATAAAGTACCGATGTTTACTTGAAGTATCGATGTTTACTATCAAAATTATCGGTAATTACCTAGAGTATTGGTACACTAGTGGTAAAAATAAACTATCTGAAAGAAAGTACACTGCATAGGTTGCGACCTTTCACTTCTGAAAGCTATCCTTAGCTTGATACGTCACTGGCTTTCTAGCCTCTGAGGGGCCGGCCTAGCTATAAGGTCATTAACTGGCTTTGTAACCTATGTGGGGCAAAGGGAACTGGCGGCTACCCGCGAATTTAAATATCGTTTGTTTTTTCAGCAAAAAACGTCTAAAAATCAGTATAATTAAGTGTGAACTTTGGTCAATACATTTACAGTTCATTTTAATAGTTTACGATTTATTATTACAAATATTTCCATGTTCAGAAAAGATATATCAATAGAAGTACACAATGACTACAAGGCAATTCAGAAATTGCAGGCGCTCACAAGTATTTGCTCCCTGATTGGCAAAAAGGCCTGTCAGACTCGTGGCGATGGAGACATATTCTAGCAGTGAAAGGAAAGGTGAATGCGATTTATGCCTCCTGTCCAGATTTTTCTTTTTACCACTACTGTACGTAAAAAAATGCAAAGTAAACCGTCAATGCGATCGGAATTGATAATTTTAGTGCATCTCTTTTGAAATATCCAGAACACTGAAGCAAACAGACCTACACTAAACACGACACACGGGACATCACAATAATGAATGCTTTCCTCCTGGGACGCTTCGCTCCTGGGAGCTGCTCTACTAGGGAAATTCATTGTTGGTTACAAGGAATGTTCCTTTGAGTGCCTGGCTGCTTCGTTGGTGACCAAGGAAAATAGACGGCCTTGGGGAGGCGAGGGGAGGGACGAACGTTTTCATCAGGGGAACTGTTGTGGCCATATGAAAACATGAAGTTCAAGATCTCAGAGGGATACCGCTCTGGCAAGTCCTAAGGACATTGTTCTTCAATAGAAATAGTCCCAGCCAAACACCCAACGCTAACGCCGGGTCAGTTACGCGAGTCGTGGCCCATGCCATCATCTTTCGCACGTTTCCATGACCTGTAAGGCTCTTTCAATGGGAAATTTCACTGTTGACCAAAACACAATTAAGGTTTTACGGCCTTGTCATTAGAGGCGCTAATGGATTGGCTGCCATGTCTTGAGTAGTTTCTGTACACAAAGTGCAACAGACATTTTCTTCACAATTTTGGTTCTTATTCTATATCTTGACGGCCATCCGCCGTAGGAACTTAACATTGAGAATTCTTCCGCCATCTATGAGACAATTCGCGAAGTTTCTTCCGATTCCACCTTTAACTCCAGTTCCTGCTACATTAGGCATACTTTCGCGTGTACTGGTCCGTTGCCCAGTTTTGCATAACGGCGTTCATGGTAGAAAAGAACATGCGAACAACGCGAGAAGCCTTAGAACTTGACGCGGTAAACCTGCGCGCAACGAACCATTCACAGCAGGGCTTTTACCGAATTCATTAATGACATCTAGCGAAGGTCATAGGAACTAAATTCGACCATTTGGGTTCACATTTTTAGACGTAAATAAAAGTAAATTATGTTAAATTACACTAAAAGGTGTTCCAGCCTTCGTTTTATACATGAAACAAATTTCTCCTGTAACTTTGGCTCCTTTGGTAATCGATGAAATGTTATCTTAGGCCCTTGCTTTCCTTTGTTTGATCCCCCTTAGTGTTCCGCACATAAAGGAGCACAACAGTTGGTCATTTTTCAGATTTTATTAAATCTAAGATAGGACAAGATTGTGTAACAACTGTCTTTTTGTTTTCGCTTTTACCCGAGCTACTCGTAAAAGCTGTGCGCAAAACCAATATTCACGGAAAAAAGATTGTTATGGTTTGTTTACCTCAAATGAAATGGACTCAAAATGGCGGATTTCACCAACTCTCTCCGTGAAGGGCGTAATTTGATAAAAGCCCTATAAAACAGCCGTCCTGATGTACAGTACTGTTAAAAAAATATGGGAAAAGTGATACAGTGAGCAAGGTTGTGACCTTTCACTGCGGTAAGCTGTCCAAGCTGTCTCAGAGGCATGGCGGCAGAGCAGATTCTGACAGTGAAAGGAAAGGCTAATGCCATTTGAGCCCCTGTCCCCATAGTTTTTTTTAACAGTACTGTACTGTTTACAAATATGAAACCAACTGGTTTCACAAATTATTATGTAAATCAGGAAGCTAATTACTGTTCATACTCATCGCTTCCAAATAACTGCAAGGAAATGAATAATAAAAATTAAGTAAAATTAACAGATTACAGGCACTTCCTGCTCTTTACTAGCATGTTGGTTTAAATATCCAAATAGTTTGTGTCACGCATTATTTTTCAAAACAATACCGAGAAAAAACTGGTAAACAAAAAGGTCATAAAAATTTCTTTACGTTTAGGATTTCAATTTATTAGTTTCGAACGATTTTTCAATTAGTAACTTGGATACGTGGTTTAAGAATATAATGGAAAAAAAGTCAGAGGAAATAAATGATGTTGTATTGACCTTCAAAATAATTTTACTTTTTACAAGAAACATGGAAGAACAACAAATAACACGTTTGTTTGCAAACAAATGACTGTGGGCGGGCTTTCCAACCTCTTCCACGTTCAACTGGGCTGCACGACCACAGTTGGACGGAAAGCGTTTTTTGAATAAGGCTCGTTTTAATTAACTGTTCCGGCACACGCCAAAATAGCCGTACTCCAATACCGAGTTGACGCCAAAAATGAGCGTCGACCAAAACGAAAAACCCCTTGTGATCGCCAAAATATGCCTATTGGCAGCTATGTAGAAGGACCATCCCTGAAAGTAGACAGCGTCGTACCCGAAATAGGGTCAACTGTGTAGCCCATTCCAGCTAATAGAGACGCACTCCGCTAGTATTTCGTCTCCCTTTAAGTGGCTTGCTCTATTAAGCTATAAGCTATAAAAGCCATTGAGGGTGCCATTTATGCGCTCATAAAATGGCGTCTCTGACTAAGCGTCATCTAAAGTATAACAAACAAGCGGCCTTGTGTGGGCGGGTGGACTTTACTAACGGACCCTACCGCCGCTTAGAGCCCGTTTTACCAAGACGGAAGCTGACCCCTTTGGCGAAAATTCGCGGATATAAAAGATAATGAAAGTTGACGAGGTTCGTTCCTTTCCTTACTACCACCGCACACGAACCCCATTTTCACGCGCCTTGTCTTCGTTTAGCATGCATGGCTCGCAAAGACAAAAGGTTCTTCCGAGCCAGCGACGGCACACAACAATACGAACGGATCGATGGCTCAAGCCCAAACTTATTCTCCCAACGCAACTTAAGACATTTCAACGAAGGAGAGAAAATATGGCGCTATACTCGTAACAACGTGCTTGGTATAATAACAGCGTACAGTACGTTTAAGAACATATAACGCCCTAATACTTTTTAACAATGTTGGTACTTTTAATACTTTTTAACCATGCTAATACTTTTTAATAGTTCTTAACAATGTTACTACTTTTTAATACTTCTTAAAAATGTTAGCACTTTGTAATACTTTCTAGCAATGTTAGTACTTTCTAATAATGTACTTAAAGTTTTCACAATAATTTGGATTCATTAGTTAACCGTCAGAATTGCCTACAATTTGTAATTACTTTTGTAGGTTTTTAATGCTTTAAGAATTGCACATTACACGCTCAAACATTTTTAACCATTCGAATTATCATTCATTGAATTCGGATTAACAGTTTAAAGTAAAACTAAGCCAATTTGGTGAGGTATTTTTTCATTTCTATCCAAACTTTAGTTCGTAAATATGTAAATGAGAACGTAAATAAAGAATTCGACAACAGGCGCGAATTTAGGTTATCAAAAGATCTTTTTAAGAAGTAAACTTCTCATTTTTGTTAAATTAATAATTAATGTAATTAATGTAACCAACAGTTTGGACAAACCAACGTTGTTAGCGAAGTAAAAAATAAAGTTAATAGTTAATGGAAATAATACTTTGAACTTTTTCAACGCATATACTACACTTTTACAACCTTTTCATACTTTCCAACGCTCTTTCTATGTTTTTTACTTTGTTTTTACGAAACCAATTCTTTTCACTTAACAGTTTTAATCGTCTACAGCAACACTTTTCAGTAATGTATAATATAATAACTTTCTTCAAAAAAATCGCTCTGATATAAAAAAATAATCATAATCTAAATAATACATAGACGGCAACGAGCAACGCTCAAGCCGTTAAACGAAAAAAAATTGCTCTGATGAACTTGCCTCGTGTTGTGTCATTTTCTATAATTGCACTGTTCCCTTTTTCTGTTTCAACACTTCTGCTCACACTTTGTTTTGACGAAACAGTCCTTTACTTTCTAACACTTTTAACTGACTATAGCAACATGTTTAATACCTAAAAATAATAAACACGAATTTACCTCGTTTACGCATCATTTCTCCAATTAGTTTTCTTTCTCTCTTTCAACACTTCTACTCATACTGTGTTTTCACAAAACAATCCTTCACTTCCTAAAACTTTTTAATCGACAATGGCAGTTTCCAATAAGTTTAACCTTTTTTAGAAAAAAATCACTCTGATGAATTTACCCCATTTTCGCATCATTTCTATAACTACACTGTTTTCTCTCTCTGTCCAACACTTCTGCTCATACTTCTCTTCTACGAAAAAATCTATACTTCCTAGAAGTTTACATCGATTATAACAACACTTCCAATAAAGTTTAATCCTTTCATTTAAAACAATCGCTCTGAGGAATTCGTCTCGTTTTCGCGTCATTTTCTACAATTACACTATTTTCTTTCTCTGTTCCAACACTTCTGCTCACTAGATTCAATCTTTCGCCCAAATTCTCTCATGCGTTAAATAAAGAGACAAAAAAGGAACCAAACTTCGGAGGTTTTCGTTAATGACGTGAGATCGACCTCACATTATTTCTTTCCCCCCCACACACGCATAATCTCAGCTGCTCCCTTGTCATCTCTTTTTCCTTTTCGTAAAAAGCTTGACTGCGTGCCCTTTCCGCCCCCACCTTCCCCTCCCCCTAGGCTTGGACTCCCAACAAGAGTCTTTTATCATTTTTCCATATGTGTAATAGCCCTGGCAGAAACGTGCTTAAGAGGTAGGGAAAGCACTCGAAAGCTCGTCGACTCATTACAACTTTGCCCCGCCCTCGAGATGTGTGCACTTCTTCGGGCGAAGCATAATGAATTCTCAAGCTGTTTTCTCCCTTCCTTCACGCTCATGCCTTCACACTCCCTCCCCCACCCCTTCGCTACTGTTCCTACTACCACAAAGAAAATGAGAAATAAAACGTGCTCCATCATCTTTGCCAATCTCCGAATCTCAGAACGGCGGATGTAACGTTCTTCTCCGACTTTTGCCACTTTAACAATAAAAAGAAAAAAAAATCATTGGCATTCGTTGCCAAGTAAGCTAACAATAGCAAAGCGGCCATTTTTTTAGTGCCACATAAAGAAAACGTTCCTCACCTCGCGGTCAATGCAATTTTACCTTCCGAAGAATTCGACAAAGACATAAAATTCCTAAAGCGATTATTGGTTACCAATTGCGCACCCTCCTTTTAGAGCAACTGCCGTTATAGTACACTAAGTTACGGCCACCCAGCCTGGTTCAATGTTAAATAAAAAGGCTCCAACCTTTATGTCAAGTACACCGAAAAGGTTTATTAGTTTACTTTTACTGGTTTAAATCACCGGCGCTTTACAGAAGATCCCAAACACCGCAATAGAAGTGGGAGCCCCTCCCAACGCTTCAACTTCAAAACAAAGAAATTTCATCAGAGTGAAATTCTTAAAAAAAAGTATTAAACATTATTGGAAAGTTTCAATCGTCGATTAAAAACTGTCAAAAAATAAAGAGCTGTTTCAGAAAAACAAAGTAAAAATGTGAAAAGGGTGTTCATGAAAAGATTGCAAAATGTAGTAAATGCGTTTCAAAAGTTTAAACAATATTCAAAATATTTTTTTTAATATTCAAAACCATCGTAGGCATAGCCTACCGACGGTTATTTCTACTAAAATTTTAGCTTTATTCTCTATCTCGTTTACAACGTAGTTTTGAGCATATGATTGGTTAAAGATTCACTCGTTTACAAATTTGTTGTAAAATGTTCACCAATAAACAAACCAAACAAACAAAGTTGATCCATATGAGGAAGATAGGGGAGGGGGTTTAAAATTTTTACCATACCCTTTGTCCACGTAAGATTGTGCCTGTTGTCGAATTCTTTAATTACGTTCTCACTTGAATTTTTACAAAGTAAGGTTATGATAAAATGATAAAAAATATTCCACCAAAAAAATTAAAAACTTCGGAAGTATTAAGATATTTTAGAATATTGTTAAATTGTAGGAAATTCTGATTGCTATTCTATGAATTAAATAATTGTTAATATTTTTAGGTGTTAAAAGGTACCAAGATGTAGTTTTACCTACGATAAGAAAACGCCAACTTCTTTATTACGAAAAAGTTCAAACGTTTAAAGTACAATAAACGATTTGTGGTTCTTATACACTTTTACTAGTAAATAGAACATATTTCATGGATAGACTAGGAAAAATTGCTGGAAAAGCGGGAAGTATCAATAATAAGAATTTATTTTTTCTCTGAGTTTCACGTTTTTCCGCTCTATCCAATATTAGATAGATGAGTACAAAATTGCATGTTTCAGAGCCTTTTAAGTAAGTCTGATTTCAAATGTCAGACTTACGTGAAATGTGCAAATTAACGTTTTATGGGGGCTTATATTCTCGCTGCGATCGTATTGTACATTTAGGTACACTGAATAACGTCTCTTAAGATTTTCAATGCACGCCTTTTTTTAACATTTTATAAACATTTGGAAAACGCCCACTTCTGCGCTGAGAAAACGTGTAATATACCTCTATTAAGGCTCATTCAGAATGGCAGATTTTTTCCATAGAAATGCAGATTTTCGTGCCCAAGACGAATTGCAAAACCTTTTCGCGTCTCCGCAAAAACTAGACCCAAATCTCGTTTTTTCCGGACGCGTAATGTTGACAAGCCAATCAGGAAAAAATATTCCTTCCGATTAAACGATTTGTAATATCAGTTGTTGGCTAAAATCGATATAATTCTCAAACCGATTACGCCTTGTATGAATGTATGCAGCAATGGAACTAACTCGACACGTGTTTCGGTTAGCAGTGCAAGCAATAAAAAACGACCGAAAGTATTCTACAATATTTCATTTGTTATTGTGGTCTCTAGTAGAGCTGGGCAAATTGAATTCATTTAACTAAATTTGACTTAAATATAATTCATTACCATTGACTTTTGAATTGAAATTGACTTAAACATAAATAATTTCCATTGAGTTTGAGTTTAATTTGTCAACTGCTGATTTTTTATCGAATTGACTTAAGAAACGATTCACTTTGTAGAAATTAACTTAGAAAAAAAATTGAATTGTGAAAAAAATCTTCAAAATTTTCCTTTAGATTTCGAGGCTTTGCAACGTCATATGGAAGGAACATTTATGGGTCTTGAAAAACTGACAAGCACTGTTTCGTTCCCTCTTTTCTTGAGCCGCAATTCAACTTTTCACTTCACTTGTTGCCCATTTTGCCTGATTTACCTTTGAGTTGAACTTGACTTTACTTGAAAATAGACCGAACAGAATTAAATTCAACTTAAAAAACTGAACATTATTTGAATTGAAAGGACAAAATTCTGACATTTGAAAAATTATTTGACTTGACTTTCACTTTCCTCGAATTTCCCCACTATCATGAAATCTTTAGAAATTTCATTTAATGGCAAATGTTAAAAATTATTTTCGTTTACTTGTTTCCACTAATGATAAAAAAGTAAGACGGTAATGAACATCTATAAATTAAGAGCCGAGATCACTGACGGAGATCTCTACTTCGCTGGCTTGCGCTACGACCTCATTAACTGGTAAAGGGTTTTTGGAAAATGTATATATGCATGCATTTGTAGGCATTGTGGAAGACTTCATGGCGAGACACGCAGGAAAATCATATTCCTTAAGCGTAAATGAATAATTCTACCTGGCGAATTGCGGTCCCACACTTCCGGTGTCGTAAGAAGAACTGGCCGTGATAAACGCATCGGGAATTATTCCTGCTTCCAGGCCCAGAGGATCGTTACAAGAGCCTGCCATAGAAAAACGCATAATGTGGTAGTATCTAGATAATAAACCCGTCATGTTTTTAAAGAAACATAGTTATTCTTACAGGATTACTTCTCGAGTAGATTCAGGAAGCTAAAATGAACCCAACAGAACTGTAATTCAGTCCAACGTTTGGTTTGTATTCGAAGGGTATTACGGAATTATAAAATCCCATAAAATGAACTTACAAGCGCATTTTGCGCTAAATTTTCTACCCTGAAACATTAACTAAGTTAATTTCCCTAGCTATCAATCAGTTAATTCATCCTAGTTTATCTATGCTTTCAACTGAAGCCAATGGGAGACGTGTTCTTGTTATTAATAAATTAGACAGTTTGCGTCGTCCTAATGCGAGGAAAGCAGATAACAGTAGTGAAAATCTGCCGTTTAACTGTTAATCACAAATTCTCAAGCTCAATATCCTTCAGTTTTATTTATTTTTTCTTTCTTTTATTTCAAGTGCGACTTTAAAGAGAAGCACTTTGATTGTACTTTTGACTGTAGAACAGCAATGACCGTCAAGTAAAATACAAAGGCGGCAATGAGCTCTGCTCACGTCGAGATATAGTTTTTTAAAAAGCAGATAACAGTAGATTTGCTGATTCTTACTTTAAGTAATAAAAGTCCGTTTCTGCGCTCGTTCTTAGGTTTACTTCACCTGGCATTTTTATCGTAAAAATTCGCCTTCGTTTCCATGTTTTTGTTTCCCCTGTAACTTTTTTTTACGCCGGAATGACTTTAAAAATGGCGACTATCCATTGTGCTAAAGAGCGAAAGCTGTTTGCTATAAATTGCTCTGCGAAAAAGAGCCTTTTTTCCCACTGTAAACGTAGTTCAGGTTTCTTTGGGTTTAGCCTGATTACTTCACGTAACTCACTCATGTAACAAATCACTTAACCCGTGTCAAGTGATTTAGGGGGAAACGACGCAATCATGGTTTACAATTATTTTCTAACTTAAAAACATTAATTCACCTAAACAATTAAACAACCGTTACGTAAGAATCACGTTTGGAAACTACCGCGTAGAATTTATTTTCCTTCAACTGGCATTTTGACTGTTGTGGTGAAAATTATGGTGAAAGTAAAATAATAAATAAACATAAACTTGTCAACGACTAAACAACACTAAACATAAATTAGACGAATAGGCTTAATTAATATGTCGTCAACGATGAAAGGTGACGGTGAAATGGTTTTAGGTTTCTTTGGGAAGTAAGACCTTTCAATCATTTCGTGGAATATTGTGGCTTTCTGGTGTCGAAGGTTATTGTCAAAGATCCGTGTCATAGACGAAGTTATTTAGCATTTTAAGATATATAGCGGAGCTTTTGAAATGTTTGTTTCAAAATCGGAATTCAGCTATCCACTATTCAAGAAAAAGTACAGTGGAAACCGGTTATAACGAAAACGGTTAAGACGAAATATCGTTTATAACGAAATAACATGTCGGTCCCGACAAAATCCTATCTCTTTACATACGTTTTCCTTCGGTTATAACGAAACAAAATATCGGTTGTAACGAAAAGATCTTCGGTCTTCGAACCGACAAAGCAACTTTTCCTGCTTGAAAGTCTCGGATTACCCTCTCCGTATTAAAAAAAATACTCGGCATAAACTCCGCTCTCCTTCTTGCCAACTCTTACCCTTTGAGCAAGTGTCCCCCACTAAGGCGTACAACCGATGAAAATGCTTTTAGAGGGTTAGCTGAGCCCCTACCTTCACCCCCGTATCCAGGGGGGGTAGGGGGTTTTAACCCCCCCCGAAATGTTTTCTCGATTTTTTTAAAAACTTTCTTGACTTCCCGAACACGGAAAAAAAGTAACGTTGACAAGTAATTAAATAAAGCTCAATTCGTTAAGTACGTTAGTATTTTGTTTATTTTTAAGCGAGATAATACAGTGTAAATAAACAGATACATTACTTCATATATTC
>JAHZNP010001543.1:0-18285 GCA_020615345.1 Triops cancriformis
GAGGCTGATTTACTTTCATTAACAGCCGAAGGGTCTCGAACGAATCAGTTACTTGGGGAAAGGTAGACCACGCAGTTTGAAAATCTTCGCACGTAACTATGTAAATAGTATTCGTATTGCCAGTGGCGTATCCAGGGGGGGGGGTCAGGGGGTCTGGACCCCCCCCCCCGAAATTTTGATTTTATAATGGGGAAGATAGGGGAATGACCAAGTGTAAAAAAAAATTGCATATAAGACCCCCCCCCCCCGAAACTCCCAAGAACCCCCCCGAAATGAAATCCTGGATACGCCACTGCGTATTGCGTAATTATTTTAGCCATGAAATATGCAAAGAATGTTTGTTTTGAATAATTATTATTGATATAAATTATTGACGAAAATTTTCTTCAGCTGTCTCAGAATTTCGACATCGAGAGGAAAGGTTAAATACATTTACGTGAACTGTAATTGTGCTGCAAACAAGTTAGTCTTCATAATAAAGATTAGACTATCAAAACAGACAGCAGCAAAATGTTTTGAGAGAAATAATAAATAATATAGATATCAACAATGTATATGACACTAAGTGTTCTGATTACGTAATCGAGCATTATTTTTGCAACAATACCAATGGCGTAACTTATGCAACAAGTCATGTTATCTGTCTTTTTTCCTACAAAATCGAACACTTTCAATTTTCGCGGTCTACCATCACTTCGACAGCGATTGGCGACTCTTCAGCACTTAGTGAAAGTTAATCAGCCTTAGGAGGCTAGATTAGACCTCTGCGCAAACCCATGTAAAGGTTTTTTTGCTCAGCACTGTACAAGTACTCGGCACATAAAACGACCCAAACAAAGCGTCGGGTGCCTAATGGCCCGGCAGTTGCGCGAGTGGTGTCCCACTTTTCTGTCGTGCGGACGTTTTTGACCCGCAACAAGGCTTCCTCACAGTGGCGTAGGACGTTAGCAATACGACGGTTTGTTTGGGTCGTTTTATGTGCCGAGTACTGTACACTAGAATTCGCCATTCTGGGTTTTGACGACCTCTTTTCCCGGTAAAATGTATAAAATTCGCGTTGAAAAGGAAGAAAGGGGAGTGCCAATACGGAATCCAAGACGGCGTTTTCAGTTAAGAAAGATGGCAGCATTGGACAATCGGTTTACCCAAGAATAAGACAAACTCGTTCAAAATCATTGTAAATGCACACGAGCGTAACGCTGGTTATTTAATACAAACAGCAACGTGGCTACGCCTACAGTTTTCAGTGTAAGGGTAATTGAATATTTTCTTCTTCAGCTGTTTAATAGCTATGCAGAGTATTTAGTGTAAGTCTGTAACACTGCATGTCTTGGGCTCTGCCCAGTAGCGTATCCAGGATTTCATTTCGGGGGGGAGGTTAAAACCCCCTACCACCCCTGGATACGGGGGTGGCTCTGCCAAATACAAAACGTGGTAAGGTAGTGTTTTGTAAACGTGTGAAGTAAGTTTTGTAAAGTGCGAACCTAGCATTTTGAGACTAGCGGCGCCATCTTGGGGCCTGATGTTTTCTTCAGCACGTTAGGGTGGCAAAGGGAAAAGCTGCAGACAGCGAGAAGTAAAGGTAATCGGAATCTAAGATAGCCATTTTCAATTTGAAAAAAAATTGGCCAAATAATACGATTCAGTGGTGTTAAATATTCTGAAAATTTATTTAAGGTTAGCTAGTCTGAAACTTGGAGAACAGTGAACGCTCACTTCCAGTTCACACCAACACATTTTAACGTTACGAACAATGAAAGTTCCTTGCATGGGGCCTGTTCAGCTCCTGTATGCTTTCATTGTTGAAAACAAGGAATGTTTATTCATTAAAGACTGTCCCCAATGCAGTCTGACAAATGATCTCGCCAGAGATTAATAACAGTGCAACCAATTGGTCAGTACCGCCATCTTTACGCGTTCAACTTCAGTCTGGATCCTAGTGACGTCTCCATCACTTCTCAGTCATCTAACTATTTTAGTCTCTCACGAAAAAATGGTAAGGGGAAAAGGGGAAAATTAAGACTCAAGTTATGAGTTTCATTGCAAACGTAGCGCCAAGCGCAGTTGATACATTCCAGGATATGGCGCAGGTGAAGTTGTGTCATTCTAAACGTAGACTCGCGAACTCATACATGTTCGATTCCCGTGAGCCACGTGGCTTAGCCAGCAACATTTTTAGCTGGGCAAGTCCCCAAAGGGACTATGCCTAGCTTAAACGATCGTTTGTCGTGCCAAACCTCACGTGCCATTTTAGCTTGGGGGGTGTCCATAAGTTGTGTATGTTCGGGGGGTGGAGATGTGGGGAGTGAAAGAGGGGACTTTGGCTAGAGGCAGAATCGCTGCCACGGTGGGCTAGGAGCAAAAGTGGAACATAACGGGAGAATAGGAAGAATGTTAGCACGCATCTTAGATTCGTTGACATCTTGTTGTTGTTGGTGGTGGTGTTTTTTTTATTGTTGTTGGTGGTGGTGGTGTTTTTTTATTGTTGTTGTTGTTGGTGGTGTTTTTTTATTAATGAATTAAGTGTCATTAGCTGGGCAAGTGCCCAAAGGGACTTTGTTTAGTTGAGTCTTCTCATTTTTTACTGTCTTGGATAAAAATCAATAACGTTGATTAACGTTAATATAGCTGGAGAAGTCCCCTTATCGTGTGCCACTCTTTTCTGTACTTTTGATATCCTCTTGTGCACGAGTTGACGGTTTGTTAGTGTTTTTTTTTATTATTATTGGTTTCTAAGCTCGTAAAATTGTAAAGATCTAGGTTTTGATAGTGTTTTTTTTCAATATCATTGTTTCCTTAGCTGGTAAAATTGTATTGTAATATTGTATACTTTTTTTCATATAAACCGACGTAGGCTTTCGCCTGTTGTCGGATTTCTTTATTTTCAACTTGTTGTACATTTCTGATTGCACTTAAAAATCTTAGCACTTACTTGGTGCCGAGGATACCATGATCATATTGTATACTTTACTTAACACATTGGATATGTAATTCTATTGTTTCTCAAAGTAACAACAAAACCTAACGAAATCTAGCTTATTATAACAAAATTTAGCTCATCTAACCCTATAACTATATAACTCTTTCAGAACTAAACAACATTACAAAAGAACCAATAAGTTGTACATAATAATAGAAACATTCAATTTTTCTTCCGTTAATTTTCAAATTCAAGCATTTTCCCGTCTACTTCACTTCAGCCAGCTGTTGGCAAAAAGCTTCCTTTCATGTTCACAACTTCCAACATCTACTTGCCCAGCTTATTCGACAGTTGCACCGGTCGTCTTGTTTTGTAAACAATAAATATTTCCAGATTGTGAGATTTACTTTTGTGTTAATTCAATTGAGCATTTTTTCAGTGTTAGTAAGGTTAGGTTCGCAATGAATATATTCTCAGTAGATAGCATAAACGGTCGCACCAAAAACAACCAAAATGCAACTGATTGTTCGATGTTGTCATCTTTGGCGTTCAACGCCATCCAGAATCCTGATGAAGTTTCCACACGCCTTGCAGAACTTTCAGCAGCTCTCATTTCATGTGAAGTATACTATTAGAAATCTCTCTCGTTGTATATGAAGTCTATGAATGAAATATTGGGAATCCAGATGACCATTTTTGATTAGTAATGGACACTAATAGTTAACACTGGATAAAATTATTTATTATCCTCTTGCGTAACCATTAACGGGACAGGAAAGGCACTCAATTTGAAACCATGCGACGATGTCAAGTATTCTTGGAATATTTGCCCTTTAAAGCGGCAGATTCAAATGTACCAATTACCAACAAAATGCAAAAGAAAAACAAACTGAACCATTAGTTATGTATCAAACATTATCCTTTTTCTCCAAGATAACGTCCTAGCGACTTAACACGTCGACCTGACCGGTGTACACTACGGTCCAGAAAAGTCTACTTTCATTTCGCAAAGATGGCGTCACAAGCAAATCTCTCAGTTACAACTAACTAATTACTGGCACTCTTAAATGCTGTTTGCCACCACAAATATACTCGAATTTGACCCATTTCGGATATTTTTCATCACGAGTAATGAACAGTGAAATATGCCAAAAATTCTCAACCATACATAGTTGTTGACATATTTCAAAATCTTTCGTGCTCGTTTACTTTGTACACTAAGTTTATTAATAGTATTACCCTATTCCTTTTAGAGCCGCCTAAACCAAGCGGATCCTGTCCACGGCAGTACGGCTATTTTCCTACACAGACCCCGCCCATCTGTAACAAGTACCTGCATTGCCAAGGCGGCGTCGCTACCGAGATAACTTGCCCCGATGATCTAGTCTTCGATCCCGAAGTGGGTACGTGCGACCATCCAAACCGAGTCAACACCTCCTACTGTCTCTCAGGTACTTCGGCTGCCAGAGCAGCGTACAGTGGCACTGAAACTATCAACCTCCTTCTCTTTGTAATTGAGTGACACGCCACGCTTACGCACTTGTTCCTATAGGAAACGGGATAAAATCAATCTGTCACGGAAAGGTGACAGGGTCCGGCGAAAAGCTCAGGGATCCAGGCGACTGCCGGAGATTTTACGTCTGCGGAAATGAAACAAGTGCTTTGCTTATGTCCTGTCACCAGGACCTGGCGTTTAATCCAGCTACCAAGCAATGCGATGAAGCCAGTGTGGAAAATTGGTAAGACATATTTTACTATGCTGAAATTTTTTTCTGACGATAGCCTTATTACTCTTGAGGCTGATTTATCTTCATTAACTGACGAAGGGTCTTGAAGCTTCAACCACTCGCTAACTACAGAAAAAGCAGACCGCGAAGTCTGAAGTTTGAATCAAATCGTTATTTTATTATTCAATACCAGCATTAGCGTTCTGGGAGAAGTTGTTATTTAAATAGTGTCTGTATGAAACGATATACAGTGATCCCCCCATTTCCGCGGTCTCGTTTTACGCGATTTCACTTTTACGCGGTTTCAAATTTGGTCCAATTTAGTTCATAATTCGCCACTAGATGTCACTTTACCCAATTTTACACATATAAAATCTACTGTTGCGTAGCAACGGACTGGGGCATTGCGCAAGAGCTGTGCATAGGGACTACGTAAATTTTGGTTTAATTCCAACGTAGCTGATACCATCAAAAACTTAAAAAATAATTGAATGATCAAAAGAACCCAACCATGAACGCTGAATAGAGAACGATTTGGCTAGTTTTTTTTTTAAGCTTAACAGGCGATTGTAGTTCACTGCAGACTATTAATGACGACGTTGCAGAGATAGTAGAGGAGGGATGGGACAGTTTACACGTGGGACAAAACGTACAAAAATCATTACTAATGAACTACGACAGGTTTGGATATGAAAAAAATTTATACTTAGTGAATACGACGAAGCTTTCATGAGGAAATTTTCGTCGAAAAATATTGAACCGTTTTTGAGAAAATAAATAAAAACTGAATTTTTGGCACTTTTTGTAAGAAACGGGTCCTGATTATTTCGTTGTAGCACTCATAATATGTATCTAAAAGTAAAATAAAAATTACTTTTATGTAGCTGACAAGTTGGAGAATAACTCCTTCAATGTTTGTTCTAAAATCGCTGTCCTTTTTTTGCACGAGATTTTAAACTCCAAAGGGATGATTTAGTACGATTTGGACTCAGCCATTTGCATTGCCTTTTCTTGTTGCGAATAATCATTTTTACAAAATCGTGAGTTTCCTTGCACTAACTTGAGCTAGGATGATTCCTATATCGAAAGGGTGTATAACTGTTAAGTTTCGTTTAGATATTTCAAGTCTATTATGTATTTTTAAAAAAGGCTACCTATTAGTTTTCTTATGGCAAAACACACGGACAAATCGCACTATACCCAAGTCCAAATTGCATCCGCGGTATCTTGTTTTGGACAGTCGGAGGAGCCTCCAGTTTTCATGGGTGTTTGGTGTTATTGTTTGTGTTTTTCAAGTGTACAATACCTCATTTGATAGCGAGGACACCAGGCCATCTAACGAGTATGGTTTTAGGCTACAATTTTGTCTCCACGTGAAGTGAAAAATAAACTACAGAAAAGTGTCCACACTGTCCCATCCCTCCTTTAGCACTAGGACAGGAATTCGGAGGTGAAGGGTTAATTGTTGTAAATGCTGATTTCATCGAAGATCTCCTGAAATCATATGATGGTGGATTGACCACAAGCGAACTCATTTAGTTAGCTGAAGGCGAAAAAATCGGTCCAGTCGGCAACTTCTTGAAACCTCCTATGCGCCGTGCGAGCTAATGGTGATGAAAAGACAACGAATAAGCAGGCAACAGACAAGTGAGAAATATTTTTAGCGATTAAGGCGGGTTTCAGAAGTTTAATCTGTTGACTAGCAGCGCAATCCAGGTGGCGATCATGGTGACTGTAAACTTTATAAGCTAAGAGTTCCTAATGCTTGTGATTATTTTATACATTCGGAAATAAGTAACAGTTACTTGAAAAACACATTTTTATCACTTAAATCGTTTTATACATAAAAAATTTTAAAAATAGATTTTTTTTTAGACTTCGATAAGAGTAAAGTTTTTTGAACATGGAACGCATCCCTATCTTTCCTATGTATAACATGGTTCACTTTACGCGGTTTCTGTTTACGCGGCATTTCTGTGGAACCGATCTACCGCGTAAATGGGGGGATCACTGTATTTCGTTAAAAGTTATTAATAGCTGTAAATGAAAATCGATTCAGTAACACAGGTAAACATCAACAAGCAGATGCCTACGAAAAAAAAAATATGATATAAGTTGTCCAAGTATTGAAGCTCTCACATCTCTTGAACTATTTCACAATTAAACTTTTGGCGCTTAAGTTTCTAGAAGTCGCATTTTTAAAAATATGGTTGATTTCTATTTTGGAACGTAACAACCATTTACTCTAGCAATTAAACTTGAAAAAACAGTAGAATATATTTGGTATACTTGCCAAGAAATCGTAGAACGAAAAAATTTGGATCCTCAATGGAGATTATAGTCAGGCATATCCGTTTAAACGCAAGTTCCATTTTTCACAAAACGAAAGAAACTTTTTTCCACATATTTTATTTATATACAACTAGAAATGTATCTCATAGGTATCTTTCCAATTGTAGTTAAATATTTTATATGCTACTGAAAGCTATGCGATTGAAATATTTCTTAAATCCTTTTCCGTAATAATATTGCACTAACTCATAACTGCATATGATATGCATTTATTGCATATTAAATATGAGTTTATACAGAAAAGCATAAGACTTCGCCGTTTACTTTTCATACCTAAGCGTTTTGCCAGAAAGATACCGAACACAAAGAAACTAGAAAGATAACTAGAAAAAAAGTAAAAAGTTAAGTGGAAAAGAAATTAAAGATCCACTAGAACTCGAAAAAAATAAACACTCGAATTAGAAAGATACACCAGAACTAGAAAGATAAGAAGAAAAGGACTGGAAAGACAACTAGAAAAAGTATTAGAATGACAACTAGAAAAGAACTAGGAAGGTACTGTACAAGTACACTAGAACCCGAAAGGTACGCTAGAACTTGAAAGATACACTACAACTAGAAAGATGCAAAAGAACTAGAAATATACAAAGAACTAGAAAGATGCAAAAGAACTAGAAAGATACAAAGAACTAGAAAGATAACAAGAAAAGGACTAGAAAGACTACTAGAAATACAACTGGGAAAGAACTAGAAAGACAACTAGAAATGCAACTAGAAAGATAACTGGAAAAAAACTAGAAATATGACTAGAAAAGAACCAGAAAGAAAACTAGAAAAGAATTTGAAGGACAACTGGAAAAGAACCAGAAAGGAAACTAAGAAACAATTAGTAGGACAACTAGAAAAGAAGTAGAAAGACCACTAGAAAAGAACTGGAAATATAACTAAAATAGAAGCAGAAGTATAACTAGAAAAAACTAGAAAGGTATCCAAGGGGTATCTTTTTAAGTGTCGCAAAAATATTGTATATAGACCTACTACTGAAAACCCATGCGCTTGAAATATTTCCTCAACATTTTTCAGTCATCATTTTGCACAAAAAAAGAATTACATTTTAATTTATGTAGAAAAGCTTACGGATTTCGCGGTTTACTATTCATAAAGATATTGATCGGATATAAAAACCTGTCTAAGCATTTTTCCTGTTTATTTTTAACTTTGTTGTGGATACAAGTTATTGTAAACTTAAAATCGTGTTATTTACAAGAAATCGAACAGAGAGAAACTTTCAAATTTCGCGGTCTACTTTTCGCACAGGTACCGGTTGTTTCAAGCTCTTCACTGCTAAATCTATGTTAATCACCCTCAAGAGTCTTACCTACGTGTCTTCCCTATCTCCAGTACAGTTTTCTTAATTTTCCTTCCTCTTTTTTTTTGCTCAACATAGTACATGTAATTTCGCACACGTTTACTTTTTTCATACTAAAAACTTGCTCCGATTTTATCTCAACTATGTAGCAACCGGCTTTTGGCGTCCAAAGCACGCTAAAACCTTCAAGTATGCCTCTTTTATGGCCGACGAGCTGCTGAGCTGGTACAGTACTTACCGCGTATCAGCCCGACCCTAACTGCGTATTTGTGCCTCGGGGGGGGGGGGGGAGTTGGGGTCATTGAATGGTTTTTTGCTTAAAAAACAATAAATAAAAAAATTCTTGTGTGGCGATTTTGAGGCGTGGGCTTGGTTTGTCGTATATTGCACTCGCAGTACAAAGCGTTGCATATATTTCTGCTGGCACAAAGACGGCAAATTCAATTACGGATTCAGGGAAAACAGGGATTAGGCATGAAGTAGGTTAGCTTGTGGAAAGGTTTTTGACATTTCGCCGGCGTTAATTAGCGAACGGGCTAATGTACCGAATGCGTGGGAGTGGTAATGTCCCGGGCTCCGTGGCTAGCAATGGGGATGTTAAGTCCATTATTTCTGCCCTACTACTGCGTGACCGCCTTCCGTGCTCGTGGAAATCAGCGGGACAACTTGACAAAAGTGATAATGCCAAAGCTACTAGCGCTGTAAGCTTAAAAAGGTTTTGCTACACTAATACACCGACTCCCCCTAAAAAAGCTGTCGGAAAAGAAAACTATTTAGAAGATAAGGGTACCAACATATTCCCGAACTCCTGCGCAATTTCGGCGCTGTCAAGAGTTTGGGGGGGCTCAACTGTAAATTGGTTTTTGACACTTACCACCGTCCCAAGGATGACCCAGTTTACACATTTGGGTGTTCAAACTTTGCTCTTCCCCGTTTTTGGAAAGTAACTCCCCGTTCACGTTTCTGACATAAACAAAGATATTAGCATCGGCACCTAGTTTCGAGTTGGGGAGTACAAATCTTCGTTACCTGGATACATCAAGAAAGAAAACTCAAATTGGGTCGGGGGAATTGGGGTCAGTTTGCACCCCCCAACTTTTAAAAAGGCTTTTTTTTGTACCAGTAAAAAAGAAAACACATTTCGAGAGCGAATTTTCGGCGAAAGTTGGAAAGAATGTCAACAGCAACGCTTGAAGTAAAAAGGTTCGTCAGAATCCATTTTTTTCTTTAAAAATGTTTTATTCCTTGGGAGCTTGAGAAAACCAATTGTAACGTTTCCTTTTCAACGGTATGGACAAGGGTTTTGCGTCAGTTTCAAGCGGAGTGAAACTTGTCATTCTCATTAGCATTGTAAAATCATTATTGCTCCTATCATCCCTTCTGGAGTACCGTATTAGCATTGTTTGTACACAAGGAACACCCAGAGGCACTTTGTGCTACGTGATTAAAGATTATAAATCCCTGCAAACCCTAATGTGTGATTGAGCTACTTCATTATGTACCGTAATTTTAAACAAAAAATATCGACCCGAGTTTAAAACCCGTATCCTAAAACCCAAGGCGTTGGTTTTAGTAGGGAATTTCCCTTCGCAGCCGTTTAGTGGGCATGAAGATTCATTGTTAGGAACAGCGTACGTTCCTGTTCCGTCGCTGCTGCTTACGGCTAGCCAAAGTGGAAAAGGAAAAGCTGTGGACTAGATACACGGTACTTGAGTTAGGGACGAACGTTCCTTTCGTAATGAAGCTGCAGTGGCTGATTGGATAGGTTCGTACAGTAACGCCGCTCACGCAAGTTGCCGGGTATTTAGAATCTGGGTGTTAGAGAGGTTTCATTTCGGCTTACGGTGCTATAAACTGCAACTGCAAAACTGAACATTTACAGTAAAGTCACCGTGCAGTGCGTTTTGATAACAATTTACTGTAGGAAGAAATTACGAACTTGTTTTCCGAACACACATTACAGACGTGTGAGTAATTAACTTACAACACTACGTGTAAATGTACTGTACCAAGAAAGCAGTATCTCAGAATACAGAGTTTGTATTCAAATTACGCAAAGTTGCCGTGATTTTCTTATAGGATTACTTATGATAACTTTGTACTTGTATTTGTGTTTGTATTATGGATTTTGTAAAGTTACCACGAAACGTACTACCGTTGATGTAAAATTGTGTACTCTTACACGCATATTTTGCGTAATTTAACGTAAAGTACGTGTATTTCCAACTCACTAATATTCATAATTTAATGAAATAATATTGGTAACTTCATGTAAGGAATGATAATTTTTAGATTACTGTAGTAAGAATACATATTAGTACACAATAAGACGACATTTTTCTTTCTGCCAACGAGGTAACAATAATGCGTGCGTTATATGAATATATTTTGGATGTTTTCATTGTGTAGGTTGTGTAGATGTAATATACCAGTTATAGGCCTATAAACTTTTACACTTTTAAATGTGTATGTTGCAGAAGTTTCACATAGAATACGTGTATTTTTAACGCATCAAAATTACAATTTAATTAACATATGTAAATTAAGAAGGAATAATTTTGTATGAATAAGAAACATAGTTGGACACAGTAAGAATATATGTTCCTTTCTGCCAACGAGGTAACAAAAATACACGTGTTAGTTTCCAATGATATTACATTTCTGCGCAAAAATTAAATAGTCTAAAAGGATAAGGAAAATGTGTGAAGCTTCAGAAAGTTAAATTTCTGTACAAAAAGTGTCAACTGGAATTCCCTTGCAAAGAACGGTTGTAATTTAACGCGTAAATTTGGTGTTTCGCGGTAAATGTAAAAAAAGAAAGAACTTTGTTCAATTTACACAAAAATATTGATATTTATTTTACAATTGTTTGTTTGTAACTTGTTGCATAAAGACAATAAAATGCGTGTAAATTTACAACAAGGGCCTTGTCACAAATGCTGCAAACTTTTCAGTATAATCAGTGTTCGAGTAAGTCCTGCCATTTTACACACGGTTTTACAACGTACTTTATGTTCAAAGAATGTCGTTACATTGGTTTCGTTTTGTACCCGGTATTGCTCTTCGGCCTTAACTTCATTTCTCAACTGCAAACATAACGGCAGGGCGAGTAATGAACAACGCGTGCTACTTGACGACGGAAATCTATCTCTGACCTAAGGCTATATGCCAGAAACGCATGCGTGACCTGGTTCTCGTACACCTCATGTACAGCCTGTGCGTATATCTGCTAGCACCGCCGACTCTGGCTTTAGTTTCCTGCTACTGTTTTCCAAGTGCAGTTCGTGTTTCACCAAAGAAATAAAAGCTCAACTGATTTCTGTTCTGGTGCTAATTTAAGTATCCAAGTCATAGATGTCTATCAACGATACTGGATCAATGGACATACTGTCATTTCATTGTCATTGTGTTATGCTTGTGAGTGGTGTGTTGTGTGAGAATGGGCGTGATTCATGAATACACCTTGATGACACAGTCCAACATGACCTGTCCAACTTACTGGGACATTCCTTTGAATTCCAGCCGAGCGGTGGCTGAAGCGCTCATTACTCGCCGGAGTGGGGATTATTCACGTGGAACTTTAAATTCCACCAGTTTCGATACGAGCGTGTGGCCGGTCGCAGCTGCTGCCGGTTTGATTACGGCTGCCATCAATGGTAACGTTCCTGGTGACGGTACGGGCGGACATTACGTCGCCTCGACTCACCAAGAGTCTAGCGCGATGCACACACTCAAGTACTACAGTTACGGTGTGACGCTGCCGGCCATTTGTGGTCTCGGCATTCTCGGCAACGTGCTCAACCTCATCGTCCTCACCCGGCCGACGATGAGAGGCCCGGCCTATGTTTACATGCGAGGTGAGTGTAGACTCTAGCACACATTTTCCTGAAATTCTCCTCTTCCCTTACTGGCTTTCAAATTAGTTTGAATTTGGACTCTGTGATCGCAGTGTCTGCCTGCGTTGCAGTTACATACGTAAAAGTTTGAAGACGAACCACGTCGATTGTTCGGCGTATGATCGTCTGCGGCGTTCTTGCGCTACATACACTTGTTTAGTAAAAAGGATTTTTTTTTCTCGTCTATGACTAGACAAATTCCACTATGTTAGGGTGCTTTAAATATTCACAAAGGGCATTTTATAAAGTGGGTGGTCCCTGCTCTGAAACTTGTTGTTGATATGTCTGGCGTTGTTGATATGTTTTTGCTTCGGAGTTTGTGGATCCGTTTTTTTTCTCTGCGGTGTTGTAGCTATTAAAAGGTGTCATAAAGGAAACACATTTTTATGATTGATGGTGAACAGATTTATTATACTTGCTTCATATGCAGGCGAAGCTTCGAAACTTTCTGTTATGGCAATGTCGCATGTTTGTAAAGAAAACCAAAGTACAGAGTAAGTGCGTTGCCATTCAGTGTGGTTTAAAAAGATAGCATTAAATATCTCTCCGTACATCAACTTCTAATTCCGTATGATTTACCCACGATCACGATTGTTGTATAGCCACTCCTGCCCTCAAGGTGTGATTTTGGAATTTGATCGTGGATAGCGAGTGCAATGATAGCCTGTGGGAACCACGCTTAATAGAGTCAAACAAAGACGCGCCAAACAAGGGTTATTTATCTGGCGTCGCCTCTCGTTTGCTTTTCTTCATTAAGCGTTCCGTAACGCGGTACTAATTGAGCTGCTCTTAAAGGTCGCTGCGCATTTGTTGTGAGATCTGTTTGGGAGTTGAAGCTGCAGCAATTGCTCCGCAGCTGGAGTTGAAGAAGCCTAAGATTTAACGAGTAATTCTGTGAAGTGTCTGGCACGTACTTGGCGAAATTACCAGGAGACATTAAACACGCAATAAGGTTGTCCACTGCCACTTTTCGCGTCATTTGCCAAGGTGCAAATTTGTAACTAGCCAAAACCGGCGCCGACATTAGCTTTGAATCAATTATCGATTCGGCAAGGTCTCCCATCCGTAGAAATAAGTACTACTGGAAAGATAAATCTGTCTCCCAGAGAAAAATGTCAGAAAACAATAGCTGCGATTAAGCAACGTGCAAAAAAGGATTAAAAAAAACTTCAGAAAAAGGATAAAAATCAGGGAAATTATGGCAGAGTTCGTATTAAGTTCGCGGTACCAAGCGTTGAACCAGAAATGTACAACAAGCTGAAAATAAGGAAATCCGACAACAGGCGAAAGCCTACGTCGGTTTATATGAAAAAAAAACAAGCGTTGAACTTACGCACGTTGATGGAGAGTTATCTACAAAGTAGGCTCATTGTCGGTTTCCGCTATCTTTGACAAATGGGCTCTGCCATAATGTCACGCATGGCGTCGCTTTAGGGAGGTCGGGAACGAAAACCGTTCCAGCTTTCTGCACTCATTAAAACAAACCGTAACGTAAAACAAAGTGGAGCTTTGCGTGTAGAACGCTGGAACGGTTTGCATTTTCCGCCATACTTTACGTAACGTCATCCATGCACGAGATGGAACCCATTTGTCATAAACGACGGAAATTGACAATACAGAGATAAATTGTTCGCTAATGAGTTGGCCTACAAACTAGGAGAAATATAACGACGCTGTTGTTAGTTTGTGTGCCGCCTTCCACTTGTGTCTTAAACGTTGTTTTTGTTTAAACTGCAATAATTCACGAGTTTGACGAACGACAATTATCGTAAAAAAATGCTAAATATTTTAGCAGTACAATGTGTTAAACATAACTATGTCACACCAACGCATCTTTCACGGCGAAACCGAGGAATAAATCATGTTCTAAATGCACAGTAGGCTACTAGTCGAGCAACAATGAATTCTCTTACCCCATCGCACGAGGAGCGTGGGTCACGAACTCTTTGACAAATCTGAATGATGATATCCCAGGAGCTGCTTAGTGCCTGTGCCTAGAGTTTCGGGCTTAGCAACAATGAATCTCATAGCCGTGCAGCTCCCAGCCAAGCAAGCATGCGAAAACTTAGGGCAGCGTTGCAACGTCCACCGCTATTACCAATGAATGTTCTTCGTTATGATCACTCTTTCGAATTTTTTATTTATTTTCTTAATACTATTTTTTATATTTTTCATACATTTTTTCATACATTTTTATTTATTTTTAATTTTTTTACATTTTGAACAAATATTATCATACAATTTTTAGTATTATTTTTTCTTTTTTAAGTACATTGACACTCTTTGAAAGATTTTTTTCACTTTTTGTACCGCTTGAAGGTTTACTGCAAGTACTAAAACTGCGTACAATGCATGTCCTTACTTATCTCTTTGAAGTACGGTTTTCTGTAGTTTTATTGTTCTCTGAAGTATTTTTGCCCCAGGCAGCTGTCTATTATCGGTTTTCTCAAGCAGTATGATGTGCATGTAAGCCGAGCCCAAGAGGAGGGACTTGGATAGGATGCATTGCACAACATTTCCCCGCTTTGACAGAAGATCGGGGTCATAAATAATTCTGCAGTACGTTCCTCCGCATTACTTGTCTGCGTTAGGGAGAAGAATGCGTCAATTAAATTTACCGATAACCGTGACGTTAATACCCGAAAGAAACTTCACTTAAAGCGTAAAAAATCCTTTCAAGTAATTTAAGCTTGCAAAAATAAAAAAATTCTTGCTCGTTGCGGCTTAAGAGCGACAGATTTACGTCAAACATATAACACTCTTTTCTTACTCCGTGTACTTACAAGCGAGTTCTTCCAGTAGAGGAAAAACTCGGCTGTCTCAGACGACTCTGTGTTTTAGAATTATAACCGAAATTGTCGTCAGGAAAGATCTCCTTTTGTCCTCAATCACCCAGCGGCTATCTGCAGTAATGTACACGTGGCTGTAGTTTTTGTTGGCCTGTATTTAATCAGTTTGACTTAGTGGAGTGGATTTGCACTCCCCGACTATCCCACTGTGGCTTTTTGGCGTGTATCGAGTGCAAACACCGGTGTTTGCTTAAGCCCGACTGACAGGCCGCGCCAAAAAAAGATCAATGTAGGCCTGCCATTCCCATTCTGCAGCTTCCTTCTTTTTTTAGCAAAAGTCGTCTTGTTAGTATTTCAAATTCCATTATAAAAGGCATGGTAAATGAATAAAGCGACGTAATGGGGTCAATTGTAGCGCCAAGAACTTTTTTAAGATTTATAACTTACGAACTGCGTACAGCTGAGTGCAGGGCCGTATCCAGGATTTCATTTCGGTGGGGGGGGGGGGGTTTCGGGGGGGGGGGTCAATATGGAAATTTTTTGGACACTTGATAATTCCCTATCTTCGCCATTATAAAACAAAAATTTCGGGGGGGGGTGAACCCGCCTAAACCCTCCCTAAATACGGCCTTGGCTGAGTGTCTTAAAAGGCAATAGACACCACAAACGCATATAGAGATTTTGATGGATTATTATAATACACATTATTCTAAGAGTAGATAAAAAAATCGATTTTTTCTGACCAGCCGTTCTGTAGATATTTATTTTCCAAGTTTTGGCCTTTTCCCGTCCATGAGAACCGTGAAGTCACGGACGGGAAAATTTGAATTTCAGAATTCTTATTTCATAAATATCTTCGTTGTATTTCGCACCTGAGGATAAGAAAATTTCACGGAAAACAGATTTTTCGCTCTTTTTCATCAGATAAAGTTGTTTTTTGGTGTCCACTGCCCTTTAAGAAATAATCAGTGTACATAAAAAAGAAGTTAAAATAGCAGTAAATAATGTATACTACGAGTGAGAAAATGATTCACGAGAAAGTACAAAGGTTACTGAGAAAGGAATCCAATTGACCTCAGTCTCTAATACAGTAGAAGTTCACTATAACGAACCTTCTGTGGTACTGCGAACCCGTTCAATACATCAGACGCTATTCCCTGTATATTTCAACAATCCGTTCCAACCACGTTTTGTCTTGTCATAGATCTTACGGTATACATAATGTAAGAAACTACTTGGAAACCCAGGATAACCGCCAAACTCACTTGAGGCTATATTAATATTAGCCTTGGATAAGCCAGAAGAGTACGTGCCTAGTATATAAGGATTCCGCGAACCAGCTTTATTGCATGTCATTAATGCACACGGAATTAAATCAGTGGCGTGAGTGTAACGAAAGTTAATAAAGCCTGGGGCGAATGACAAAAAGTCAATAGACGGGCAACTTTTTTGCTCTTGTCTCCATTTGCAGCACACCTAATAGGTCTTTGCTTACTAATCGTATTCCACTATACATCACAAAGAGACAAAGCCTCTTTTCGCCCCATTTCCGGATTTCCAGTTTACGTTGTTTTACCACCAAATTTTCAGGGGAAAAAACAGTCTTTGTATAAGGAAACGCTATTCCATGTTAAAATTGGGTACTTTCATCTCTATAAATTAAGACTCTGGCTTCAGAAGAGCAACCACCTACCCACGCTTCGCTAAATTGCGCATTGGCGTGGAGGAAACAATCATTCGTTGGAAATGGGTTAAGCCAGGAAAGGGGGAAAAAAAGCCGCAAGACTATTTTTAGTTTTACAACCGTGTAATAGAAAGTGCGTTGACACTTCTACTCCAGGAAGAACGCGAATCTAATATCCAAATCCAAATATGGCTCAGTGGAGAGAATTAGGACATAAACACAACACGTTCTCAGCAAGGAATTCTGTGCGGTCGCATTGAATCCCCTAGCAGAGAGTTCTGCGTCGCGGCACAGAACTAGGAACGCAGAAGGCCTTCAGCCAACTTGGTCTCAGAGCAAGCTGACGTCACGAACCGCAACTGACGGCTGTATCACGTGACTTTGTTTACAAGATGGAGGGTATTTTTCATTCAATTAAATTTTAAATACATTTTTTAAAATTAAAACGGCTTGTTTATTTATTGGGACTCAAACATTTTCAGGTAGAATATTTCCTTCCAAACAAAGGAAAGATGTTGTTCGAAACATCAAAGGTGGCTGCGTTTTCAATACAATTATAATTATTTTATTAATACAGTATTAATTTCCAAATCAAACTAGATTCTTCTTGCATTCGTCTTTTCCACGAACCCACACCCAAACAGTTTTGGTCCCAAATTGGTAAAGGGAGAGAAGCTAACCCAAAGGTTTCTTTGAAATATTGTTTCCAATATTATTAGTATTGCGTTGTATTTACAAACGAAATGCATTCGAAGAAAACAATCCTCCTTGTTTTCTCGTCCACATGATGACCTCAGAAAGACTGAGATTTTGTCAAGCATCTTATGGCATAAACTTTTCAGTAGTACTGATTATTTCAATGAAAGTAAACCTTGAAATGTGAAGAAAAAAAACAGGCCACAAACGTTCCATATAAATACTCCCTAATTACTAATACTGAGACTTCAAAATGACATGCAACTTTCCAGTAATAAAGGTGGTATTATAATTGAAACTAGATTTGCAAATGGCCTGTCCCTGTGAATATGTCACACTGGGAAAAAAGAAAGTGGACAGCCCGACGTACGGAATTTTTATAAGCCGAACAAGCACGGTTAGTCCGGCTAAGTTGCAGAGACAGGCGTAGGCTACCCGACGGCTCGCTACACGCATCTTTTGTAATTATTGTAATTACGATCCCGGCTTCTGGAGAAACTTCATTTTGTCAATATACGCATAAACCAATGTGCATTAGCCGCTAAGATACATTAAAGCTCTAGAAATTACAGCGTATTTCAGGGGCGGTAATTCCCAATGAAACGAAATCGCACGTCTCGATAAGGAGTTTCGAGCGACTGAATAAAAGTGTGCGAAAAACATTCCGGACATATCACAAATATACAATTGATACATATTCTACCTATTTATAGTCAAGAAAAGCCTTAAAATCCATTATTATAAAAATATCCTTTTCCGTAGATGAAAGCTTCTCAAGGTATAAGGTCTCTATTGCGTACATTGCGCATATCATTTTATTATGCGGTTAGTTTGATGAAAAGTTTTCTGAACAGGTCAATTACTACGCGTCGCACATCAAACAATACATGAGTAAAAAAATCAAATACCACA
>JAHZNP010001544.1:0-18254 GCA_020615345.1 Triops cancriformis
GGGGTAATATGCAATTTTTTGGACACTTGGTCATTCTCCTATCTTCCCCATTATAAAATCAAAATTTCGGGGGGGGGTTCGAACCCCCCAAACCCCCCCTAAATACGCCCCTGTTTGTCCATATTGTTTATATATCATATTGCTAAAACTTTCCGTCTCGCTACTTAGTTAATCGTTTTCGATGTTGCTTCTGCATACACAAAGCAAATAGTGAGTCCGTAAAAGAGGACATACCCAGCATAGGGTCAATGACACGGCCCATCTGATCTGAAGGAAGTTAGAACTCTTAATTTTATTTGCATCCTGAAAGCTGTCCAACACACAGAATTTCATGATTTTCAGATATTTGAACCTTTTATAATAGCAGTTGATCTCAAATGATTCCTAAGGACATTACATGGTTAGACCGTCTTTGCGTGCAGCACAAAAAGAACAAGCCAGAGTCACGTGACATGCCCCGTGACCCTTGCTTGCAGTGCACAGCGATGTCAAATTACGTCACTCAAAGGGCTTGCGGCGTCCCCACAAAGGCTTTCGACTTCTTAGTTTCTCGTTTCCAAGAACTTTTAGGTCGAGAAAACACAATGTTCACGGCAGCTTCAAAATGAAAGAAAATGATCTCCTTTCTTCTATAGACCCTCAAGTTTGGGTTAAGAAGACCGCGGCATCCAAGTAGTGAGGAAAACCAATTTATTACGTGACAATTTGGTGGAGATGCGGGGTAGTGCCGAAACACCCGCCAGTTAAAAGTTTTCTAAGTCCTAAAAAGACTTAGCCGTTTTGTGCGGACTTGTTAAAATTTTCGAAGTCCTAAAATGACTAGAGCTGGTCTCGGTACGGACTTGTAATTTTTTGCCTTAAGTAAAACTTTTCTAAGTCCCGGTTGGACTTATATTTTTCGTACTTAATGGTTAATACAAGGGAGATCGTGTGCCCCGTGAACACAAGAAGTACCGCGCAACGCGACACTTCCGCTTAGGCACATGATAGTGGTCCGGCGCCATCCGAAACCGTCTCCGGTTCCCGCGCCGCAAGGTCTGTGCCTTGCCCCGGCTCCCAACCGCCCGTCGCGCCAGCTTCCGGCTCAACGGTCCAACCATCGCCCTCACCGTATCAGCTGCCTCCACCTGCCCACCAGCAGCAAACTACTACCTTCCCCGAGCAGCCTGCCGTTCCTCAGCCTGACTCGAGTAGCCTAACCGTCAGAAAGCCCCGTCATAGAAACCGAAATCCCAAAAGACGATCCGTCTGTACCAACTAACCCGGAATCATCGGGGCAACCCAACTTTTCCTCACCAGATCAACCTTACCGTCCCCAACCTACACGGCTAGGTCTCAACAACTCCACAAAAACAATGAGTCCTTCACGTTCCGGCTCGTCCGAGTTCATTCGTCGGGCCCGAGAACCAAAGGAATTTTCAAGAGCGTCAAAAGAAGACCCCTTGGTATGGATCCGAGACTACGAAACCATAGCTGATTACAACGGGTGGACAGAGGAGGACAGTTGTCCTTCATCGCGACTTATCTGACTGGTTCGGCAAGAAGCTGGTTCGACCGCCAATATAAGCGTGGTGAAAGCCCGGCAAATACCTGGGCTGAACTAGTAGACCACTTCCACCAGCATTTTATTGGCTTAGATCGTCGTCGATATCTAAAGGATAAAGTGCGGCGTCGGTACCAACTTCCCGATGAGACCTTGGAAGACTACTGCTATGCGGTATTGAACTTATGCGACCAGATCGACCCTAACATGCCGGAGGAAGATAGGATTGAACACCTGAGTTATGGTCTGAAGCCCAGTCTGACGGAGAAACTTAATCCGTACAGAATCCAGACCGCGGAGCAGTTTATTGAAGACGCTGCTGCCGTTGCCTATGCGAAAGAACAAGCCCTTCAATCTAACTGGTCACGTCACACTGCTAAGCCGAAGACTAGCAGCGACACGGAAGATGAGGAACCTACCACTTCAAAAAAGAAAGCGGTATCAGTTAACACTGTTAATGCAAGAGAGTCCTCAAGTGAAGTGGCTAAGTTGGCAGCGCAAATGGCGGAATTCTCTAAACACCTCGGTGGGTTACTCGAAGAGATGCGCCCTAAAGGTAAGGTTGGCTAAAATCCCCCCTCTTACACTCGTTCGCATGACGCCCAGCCTGTCTGCCATGCATGCGGCAGACGAGGCCACATTGCTCGGTTTTGTCGCAACCCCAGAAGGGGTTCTCCCAATGGTCAGGGATTCTCAAGAAGGGACAACAGTTACGAACCAGCCCGTAGTCAGGCTTATGAAAGAAGGGAGCATGCCTCCTATCCGTCTAACTCTAATGACCGCGGTTACTCGGGAAACCGCGACGACTACCGTTTAAGTCAACCTGAGTTTAGACCGCGTTTCCCCAACCCTTCGGGCGATCACAGTAGTCGGGTCAGTTTTGCCCCTGGTCAAGGGAACGAAGCCCCACAGGCAAAGCGAGCGGAACAAGAGATTCACCCCACCTTTGTGGTAATTCTCTTATTGTTGATAGACTGCACAAATTTGATCCGAGAGAAAGTAAATTGTAACGGGGTAGAAACTTTTGCACTTTTGGGTACGGGGGCCGCAATAAGTGTCTTATCGGGGGCTTCGGTTAAAGAAAATGGGATCGATGTAGAACCATGGGAAGGGTTGGATATCTTGGTAGCTAACGGGGGGTCACTTAAAGCTATAGGAGGTTTGGTAGTCACGTTAACGCTTTTAGACAAAGAGGTTAGTACCAGGGCAATTGTCATTGACACAGACATTGCAGATTTCATTATTGGGAATGATTTGCTAAAACAGTTGGGAAGAGTTACTTTTGAATACAGACCTGAGGGCCCTAGGTTAGTTGGAAACGAACCGGTGGTCCAACAACGTTTGCACGTTAGTACCATTCCTAATTCTAATGAAAGTCGGGTTTTAACATTAGGCAAGGTAAGCCAGGGAAGTCAAGAATGTGAACAGGGGAGGGAAAGAGTCGGTATATGTGAAATTGTCGAAGAAGCGCATAAAAGTTCTCAAGAGGTGCCGGTAACGACGGAAGAAGTATTTGCTGAATTAGGAGCTATAGAGATCAATGAGGGGAAGTCTGACAAGAAAGAGGGAACATTTAGGCTTATAAGTGAGGCCGGCGTTTCTATTCCCCCTAATTCCGCCAAGGCGATTGCATTGAAGGTTATACCCGTAGGGAAACAGCCAGAAATTGAAGAGGCAGAACTTGTGACTGAGCCTAGCAAGGCTGTACTAGGAAAAACGGGAGTCAGCATAGGCCACGCGCTTGTTGTCGCTACGCGTGGAAAAGTTAACACGATGGTAGTTAACTTCACGGATAAACCCCAGTGGGTTTTCGCAGGCACCACTCTTGGTATAGCCACCAGTAAACCCTTCCAAGAGGCTAGTACTAACCAAGAGGGTAGTAATCAGATCGAATTGGAAGCTTTGGATAGATGTTTTCCGCAAAGCTTGGAAGACCCCCAAACCGACGCTCTTCGACGAATTTTGAGGAAGCACCTTAAGTGCTTCGCCGCGGATAATAAACAATTGGGGAACAGTAGCGTCATAGAGCACGCCATTGACATGGGGCAAGCTAAGCCCATTTCGCAGCCTCCCTACAGAAGCGCCTACCGCGAGAGGGGTCTGATTAAGGAACAAGTCGAGGAAATGCTCGACGCTGAGGTGATAGAACCTTCGCTTAACCCATGGGCCTCACCTGTGGTACTCAAACGGAAAAAGAAACCTCCCGATAAACGATTCCTGTTAATTTGTGCTTTTCTGCTTAACTACCCTAACCACCTCATCATGGCCAATCTTACGTGTGGACCTGCAAGTACCCGACTACGGATCCCGGAAGAAGCCGAACATAGAAAAATTGAAATTGGTAACCTGTTCAAATATGCTAACAGCATGGCCCAAGGTTTTTTAAATTAATTTCCCCATCTATGATGTCCCCCATTTTTATTTTCCCAAGTGATTTATGTAACCCAGTCACTATGTCATCCTTTCCTCAAGCGGGACGCTTGGGTCCCGTGGGGGGGGGGGCTATGTAACGTGTGGATTTGGGCCCCACGTATGGACTTGGCCCACGTGTAGAAAGTAAGAGTCAGCACAGGATTTCCCGTGCTGACCCAGGGCGTACATGACATCCTTTTCCGCCGTCGGCCTGGGTTTCTGCAAGCCATGCAGCTCCCAGTGCCCGACGGCGGCCTTTAAATACGGCCACCTTGCCCCAGGCAGTGGTCAGTGTGGTCAGTCCGGGCAGGAGCCTGTTCCAATACAAGACATTACACGCAAATTGTGTCTTGTGATCAGTTATTACTTGACAATATAGATATTACATAACTATGTGCATTTTCTGTATGGTACGTTATGATCTGGTTCTAGTTCAGACAAATATTTCAAAATTTCCCGCATGGTCTTCGCTTAGGAAGGCAAAGAAATCGATAGTCCATTTGGTATCGATTCACGGTTCAACACCGTTTTTCGTAGTTCCCGCTGTCACAAGAAATTCTGTCCAACCCCCTTCTCTCATACCAAGTAGCACACGCTCGTCTAAAAGACGTATATAAGACGTCTGGACGTCTGAAAACGTCTCGTAATAGACGTAAAACAGGCGGAAATTTAAACCTAAAATATACTTAAAATATACCAAAAATATACGTATTCAGGAATCATCTTATAGACGTTCGTTTTACGTGTAATTGATGTATTTTTGTATAAGTTGTAATGTATGTATTTATAATATGTGTTGAGATCCTGGGTCCTGGGGGCCGCCATGTTTGTTTGGGTTGCCCCGGCTCCTCCCCTAATGATCGTTACCTCCCCATGTATGACGGAAATCCCGATTCTCTCGAACGTAGACAAGTCCTTCTGGTAGGGGTTAAGCTTTTTTGTCAGGTAGAAGTTGTGTTGTCCTCCAGAAGAACTTTGCCAGTTCTACGTTCGAGAGAAAAGCGAGGTTATAAATATGACTGGCGGACAGGACTAGTATATATAGTCCTCGTCCGGCCACAGTCAAGAGGCACTTGTCAGCAAGTCCTCCTAACAGTAACATGGCGAGTCCTTTTCTGTAGAGCCATTGTTGAGCCCTTGGTGTCAGTATTATTGTCCAAGGTGGCTGTAGCTACTCTGCTGAAGTATTTAGCTTGTTTGTTATTTTGGCCAAGTCATCAGTTTGCTGTCATTTGACTAAAGTTTCCTCTTTATTCAATTTGCATCCATCAATTCATTAACGTTTGCTCAATCGACTACATCAGAATAAAACTCGTTTGATTGACAACCGGTCTCGTTCAACTGATACCCTTACCAACGCGCCTGAGTCTCAAACCCTTAACCCGTTCGACCACCCAGACCTCAACATATGTTTCATTACGCACTGTTACATCTGTTTCGAAGAACTTTCTCAACTTTTGTGTATGGAAGTCTTCTGTTGGACATATTTTGCTTGACAAAGTTAAATGGTAGGGATATTCATACTAGCCGACAGGATGCGCATTCCTAAATAAATCATTTTTAATTAAAAATATAGAAAATTCGAATTTTTGGAATGGCCAAATTCAGCAATTTATTTATTACAAGAATTTTGGCCAAATTCAGCAATTTATTTATTACAAGAATTTTTTCAGTTTCTCATGTTTCAATTGTCCCTCCAATTCTACATACAGTTGGAAAATTTGTTCGTTAGCGGTGAAGGTGGAAGTTTTCGTGAAGAAATATTTGGGAAGAGAACAATGATCATTATGGTATATTTATTTTTATCGAAGCAAAAAATATGTACATATGAACAGATTGAGGCAAAAATAACAATTCTAGCACAGGGTTCCATAATTCATGTTTGTAACAAATTTTAAAAACAGTTAAAATAGCTCATTTTACAACACGTCTTCAAGGCACGAGAATTTTTCTTAATAATTCGCACATTTGACAGATTCTAATTTTCGTCTAAGCTCTATGGTTAAAATTTTTCTTTCACGGTCCATTTGCTCATCTATGTAACCAACTTTAAGCAACAAAAATATTACAAAAAAGCTTTGAAAATCGCAAGAAAGAGGTGCCACAATCCAAGTAGTAGTAGTTGTGAAAGGATTGGGCAGCATTATTGCTTTCCATTTAAAATCTTGGATAGGCACGTAATGAAATTCTTCAGATAAATCTTTAACTAAAGGAGTGTTTATATTCCTGGATGCAAAAAAAGGAAGCAAAAAGAAGTCGTCGTAGTTCGAAAAATACTTCCCTATGAGGAAAATTTCACCTTTGCTATTCTCCAAAAAATTGTGGATACAAAAAACAGTTGAATTTGTTAAAAACACAATATTATCTGTTTTTTTCCTTTTTAGTTCGAAGTTCTTTCACAAAAGTTTGCAATATTGTTTTCCCCCAACCGCCGGCCATATTGGGCCATCAGAATGTACCTCCTATAGAAGCGGGAGTTTTGTTGACATTTTTTATTTGTTTGTCAATGGTCAAGTTCGTGCAAGCGCTAGACTACTTGCTCAAGCATTGACTTCTTCGTTCGGACGAGATTTTTTATCATTTGTAAATGATTTTCTGCCCAGTACCCACTCCATGTTGGGACTGGACCAAAATTTTGAACATCGTCGGCAAGATGAATAAGCGAATGTACATTATATGAAACAAAATGTCGACCATAGAACTTCGAGGACCCTTCAATAAAGCGTTTCAGAAGTGTTCGACAGAAGTCTAATTTTTCCGGTAACTGAGCTGTTGTGTGACAAGAGAGTATCCTAGAAGCTATGTAAAATAGCAGGAAACGATCATAAATATTCTTAGGCAAGAGGTCTTTAAAAACAATAATACCTAAATAGTCCCTTAGCATACGAAATTCTGTACCTTTCCAACGCTTAATTTCGTCAAGTCCTCGTGGTTTTCTTGCAAACTCAAGAGGAATATACTCTTTTAATGACGTAAGCCGGTTGGAGATCACCCCTACTACTTTACTAGAAATTTTGGCTGGACTTCTCATAACGCTGCATATTAAGAAAAACATGAGCCTTTTTATGACTCCAAGGGCTAAAAAATGAAGTGACTCCCGTGGGAAGTCCGTGATCATGTCCATCTGAAGGCGCTCTACTTCTGTAGACGCAAGAGAGCTATGATGTTCTTTTTGCTCTCTGTTACGAAATGAGACATCTGTCCGCTGTTTTGCGTCCAGCTCAGGAAATACTGTTCTCTCGTTCACCCCAGTTGTACCGAAACGTTCTCATTTTGTCGAACACTTCTAACAGGAGGAATACCCCCCATGCGACTTAACCCTCTTAACTAAAGATGACGCTGGGCATCACAAACAAAAGCCTCTATTTTCAATTTCAATTTAAACCCTTCAACGCTTAAGCCTTCCCTTTCTATTACGCATGCTTCGTCAACGAAATATTTAAGAAGAGCATTAAAATCATTAGATTTCTGCTCTCCATAGTATATACCACAAACGAATGGAGTAGACTCTGGTACGTTAGCAACTCTAATCAATATGGTCCAGAAGCAGTGCCCCGTACTTTTGGTCATTGGCAACCCATCTACATTTACATGGAGTTTTAGAGTTGCGGGCAATTCAAAAAGCTCTGCTTTATCTATAGCTCTTACTGGCCCCGCTTCCAATTTAAAATGATAATATTTTCCTGGTGCTGTCTGTCAAATCTACGCGTCGTATTGAATTGAGAAGCGATCTATGGTCTTTCGGTGAGAAATTCAAAGCTTCGTCTAAACGCAATGCTTGTAGTAATTTGTCCACGTGGGAGCGCGGTATGCGACACTGCAAGACCCACGTGGCAATGGCAGAATCCAATCGCTCTTCGCGCGTGACTTCATTTTCCTCATCGCTAAGTTTTTCGCAAGTTTTACCAAAAATTTGATGTTGACTCTTTGCTCCTTCCGCTCGTCCATTACCGTCGTCAAGAGGAAAAAACGGGCTCTACTAAGAAAAATTCCCCTCAATCTGTATGCATGCCCCGAGGGTCTTACGTTAACTGAAGGTCAATCAGACACCCCCCTAACAGAAACGCCATTGAACGTTTCAAGAAATTCCGTCGGGTTCGTAATACGAGCACATTCCACGTATTTTACGGACAGACCACGTATACAAAACATAAGAAGATACAAAAGAAGAACTTGTACAAAATCGTAGATTCGTAATTGTCATATTGTCGAAAATACAAAGTTGATCGTTGATTATCAGTAGCGTAGAGAGGTTTAACTGCGTTCAGGGCAACGCAAATTAGGCGCCCCACCACAACAACACACTTTGTAACGAAACTTGTAAACTTTTATCGTTTAATAAAATAACGACTAATGACGATTATTATGATAATAATTATATAACAGCCATTCGAATTTTTTATTGAAGTTATGGATATAGATGCTTCTTGACATATTTTATGTTTATCCCACGAAAGAGACGAGGTATAGCTTGTCATGCACGAAAACCTCCTTCCCTGTCAGTTTCTTTGGACAAACATTTATACAGTAAGACCTAACTAACTTTTAACTACTGGTTATACCAGCCGACGGGCTAATCTGTTCAAGGTCCACATGTCCCTTATAAACGAAAGGCATTTGAGTTTATGTAAGCTTTAGTTTATTTCTTCCCCCTTCACACGCTCCTCTTTAGCCTTCTGCCAGAAAAGGAGAGGGATAGCGTGTAGGGCTAGAGAATAAGCAAGATTCGAAAAGGGTGGCACGTGCGAAGCAGAATCTGCGAAAGACCGAAGGATGGCAACGCAACGAGAATTTCTAAGCAAGCGCAACTCTTCATTCTGTTTGTGTTTTCGATTATTTAATATTTTCGGTATTATTGCAAATCTCATCTTGTTTAAAGTTTACGAATGAAAAACTTTCCAAATAAAAAAATACATAAAAGTTTACGGGATATGTTTTGGAGAACATGATCACAAAGCAATTTTAGACTTTCTTTAAAGTTGATTTTCTGGTGCAAAATTTAACATAAAGAAATCAACTGTATTTAAACGCCGCCTGGGCGAATTTGGTACCAAGTGTCTGGACGTGCCCTTGCGTCCCACCCTCGTTACGCTACAACGAGGGTCGTTTGATAAGTTTGGTAAAAAAACGCAAAAATAATGATTTTTTTAGTAAAAAGCATATATTTCTCAAGAGTCTCCTTCAATGGCTATATACTTGGTCCAGTGAGCTTCCAATTTTTTCATCCCGTCGGAAAAAAGTTTTTCTCGAGGTCTCCAAAATGCTCATTCACGGCGATGATGACTTCCCAATTTGCCGAAATTTTTTTCCCGCAAACCATTTTTTAAAGTTAGGGAACAGAAAGAAATCACAGGGGCCTAATCTGGAGAATAGGGTGAATGAGGAATTAAATTGAAGCCCAATTCGCAGAATTTAGCCTTTGCGATGTTCAACTTGTGGGGCGGCACGTTGTCTTGATGGAAGAGCACTTTCTTCTGCGCTAATCTTGGACGTTTTTCATTGAGCTCTTCATTCAAATGGTCCAAGAACTTTGCATAATACTCTCCGGTTATCGTCTTGCCCTTCTCCAAGTAGTTACGAGTATTCTTCCTTGGATATTCCAAAAACTGTGGCAAAAACCTTTCCTACCGACAAACCAGTCTTCGCCTTATTCGGCGGACTCTCACCGGAAATTACCCACTGCTTTGACTGCTGTTTTGTTTCAGCAGTGTAGTGATGATTCCAGGTTTCATCAAGAGTCACGAATCGACGCCAAAAATCGTTCGGATTGCGTTTTAACATGGCCAAACACTCATCTGAAACTTCCACTCGCGCGCATTTTTGCTTAAGACTGAGCAATCGCGGCACCCACCGCGCACCATAATTTTTTCATGTGCAGTTTTTCAGTCACGATGCAATACACTCATTCAGCGGAGAAGCTTACTATCTCACCAACCTCACGCACCTTCAACCGTCAATCTTTCATAATGACATAATAGACTTTTTAAATTTTCCGGTGAAGTGAGCTTAACTGGACGTCCGGAGCGCGCTTCGTCTTCAATGCAGGTTCTGCCACGTCTAAATTCGTTTATCCAAAAATAAACTACCTTTAATAAAGAGCAGAGTCTCCATGAACTTTGCCTAGCTTGGCTTTGATCTGCGGTGCCGTAAACTTTTTTAAATAAAAATGTTTGATCACTGCCCCAAATTCATTTTTTCCATTTTTTCTAATCCGAAAATTCGTAAAATCCGAACGCCACACGGCAAATAGCTGAAATTCTGCCTGAGGTACTGCATCATGACTCTTTAAAGCTATGTAATCGCAAATGCACTGCGGCGCAACCTCTCTGAAATTTACCAAACTAATCAAACGACCCTCGTACTATACACCATAAAGATGTTTAAATAGCCTATGAATGAGATTAAACGTATAAATAATAGTACTGATATTACGTTTTACTGGAGATCACGAAAGTGCCTCGAACAGCTTAGCATTCATCTAGCCCAGGTATTCCGTACAGATTAATAGTAGACCCCGCCATATTTGAACGTTCGTTTGATAAAGGTATATTTGTTCAACTTACTTACCTCAAAACAGATCTGGTCGTTTTCTGCTACAATTCCCAGGTAATGTCTTAGACTATATTTTCTTTAAATAATCTATAAAACCTGCACCAATCGCTAAGTAGACTTGCTTAGAGATGGTTCATTCGGTCGGCTGAATTTCATTGTTGGCGGAAGCCAACAGCAGGCGCAAGCCAACACTGAATTTCAGCAGAAGGAATTAACCAGATCTAAACGCTCCTGTGATTTGCTGACTTCTTTTCCCAAATGATGTGGGACACCCCAGTTGGTACACTTGCTTTTTCAGACTTCTTTGCCCTTGCCACAGTGAAGTGGAAAACCATGGGGCGTTTTAAGGTAATTACTCTGGACACGGGGAAAAGTAGAGCAAAAGTAATTGTGCCAAGCAGTTGGCTTGTCGACGGCAAATGTTTTTACCCAAAATTTGCTACAAGTAAATTGGATAACGCGGTGAGGACTAGAGCAGTTTACAAACGAACTTGGCCGAGTTATTCATTCGAGTTAGTGTCAACCCATGGTAAGTTTATAACTAAAAGTTGCTTCCAGTTAAACGGTTCACATTAGAATGCTAATGTTACGATTATTTAGAAACTTACGAAGATGCCACTGCGATAGTGGAAAGCGGAAAATGCAAAAGAATCGCATATAGAAATGCTGTAAATTTGCCTACGGATGTGTAGCGTTAACCGTTAATAAGATGTAATTCCAAAAAGATCTTGATCACAACACGTGTATATCTCGTCAAGTTCCAACGACGACTCCCTTTTCTCTCTACAAAAAGCCCTGTAACCACTCAAACAGAAAACATAACGAAAAAAGGAATGAAACGAAAGACAGTTGAACGGAGAAAACAGCACGCGAGTAGGAACTCTCCTTTCGTAGTTCAAGGGCCGCGGGCACTTCCCCAGGCCGCACGTGACACTCGGCCACACTACCCTTCAGCGCCGTCCTCGGCGCGAGCCCGAACTGAGGGAAATCACATTTTTCATAACCAGATAAAACAAACAAAGAGGAAAAGGAAGAACAAAAAAGAAAGGTCATTCCGCATATTCCGCTAGATGGCGAGGCCGACGAACAACACGTCCGACTCGGGTGCGCGGAGGACTAGGGATCTCATCCACCTCGGGTGGCAAAGGCGAGGTGTCCTCATCGAAATGCCCGAGAGGGTCGCCGGTTAGGTCAGCATCGTCGCTGTCTGTACCAGTATCGTCACATTTGCTTCCGGACTCACTGCCACTAATGCAGCCAGCCTTAAACGGTTTCATCTGGCCAACATGCACGGGGAAAATGCGCCATATCTTCCTAGAATGGCGGTGGGGCAAGTCTCCTACCCTATACGTGACTGGGGTGAGCCGCTTCATAATATGAAAAGGGCCCTGGAACCGGGGCTGGAATTTCCGATTTTTGGTACCGCTCCTCCTTGGCCGTAACACCCATTCAAGTGAATTCACTGGATAGGTAGGGGCGGGGCTCCGTCGAGCATTGATATACCGAGCTTGTTTGCGTTGTTCTGCTCGCGTTCGCCGACGAGCCAACCGCAACATCCTTCGGACCCGCTGGAGGAAATTACGATAGCCAGTGGGTGCCTCTTCCGGCCAGGGATACTGGGTGTACTCGGGCAGGATCGGGGGTCTCCCGTACCCAAGCTCGAACGGAGAATGTCTCGTCGTCTCTTGGCGGGAGGTGTTCAATGCGAAGACAGCCTGCGGGACGAAACGATCCCAGTTCCGCTCATTGTCATTAAGGCACAATTCCATAACGCCAACTAGACTACGGTTGGTGCGTTCGCACAACCCATTTGACTGAGGGTGGTATGCGGCAGCCATAGCGTGCCGCACCCCCAGAGTATCCAAGGCGTCCTCAAAAAGCTGGGCGGTAAACGCCGTTCCGCGATCGCTGATCAACTTGAGAGGTGCTCCGTGACGGTTAACTATCTGATTTAACAGAAAATCCGCGGCTACGGATGCCGAGGTATCGGGGATGGCGGTGGCTTCGATCCAGCGTGTCGCGTAATCAACAGCTACAAGGACGTGTTTATTCCCACGATCAGTTGGATGAAGAGGTCCCACATGATCAATCCCGATGGTATGGAATGGGACGCTTTGCGCGGGTATTGGTTCCAATTCCCCTGCTGGTTTTCCAATCACGGGCTTAAACATCTGGCATCGGATGCAGGAACTTACATACTCGCGTACGCGTTTGTTCATCCCCGACCACCAGTACCGATTACGCACCTTGTCAAGCGTTTTCGCTATGCCGACATGACCTCCACTGGCGCTGTCGTGGCATTCAGACAGCACGATGCGTCGCATACATCGGGGAACCACCAACCGCAGCTTTGTCCCGTGTTCCCCATGAACACGATAAAGTGCACCATCCCTCGGAGTAAAAGCCTCGGTTTGCTTCTCCTCTCCAGCATCAAGCGACCCGATGATGGTGTACAGAGATCGATTACCTCTCTGTTGAAGAACGAAGTCGTCCTTCTTGCTGCGCGAACGGGCAATCACTGCGCAAATAGGCAGGGGGTCTGCCTCTGGAATCCGGGACAACGCATCTGCGACCGCGTTCCGATTGCCTTTGATATGTTGGATGTTAAAGTCGAACTCCTGTAGAGCAAGTACCCATCGGGCAAATTTCCCGGAAACATCCTTCTTTCGGAACAGCCACATCACCGTGGTGTTGTCCGTTTGCAAGGTGAAATGCTTGCCAAGCAAATATGATCGGAGCTTCTGGACAGCCCATACAACGGCCATAAACTCAAGCTCATTACTATGCCATTTGCGTTCTGCGTCGCTCAACCTCCGACTCAGATAACAGACGACACCTTCGTTGCCTTCATTGGTCTGCGCCAGCACAGCGCCCAACCCGGTGCCACTAGCATCCGTTCGAAGAATAAGGGAGGCAGACTCGTCGTAATGGACTAAAGTGGGAGCGGTAGTTAAAGATCTTATCAGACAACGAAACGACTGCTCCTGATCCCTCCCCAAGCCCAAACAACCCCCTTCTTCAACAAGTCGTTAAGAGGGCACGCGATACTCGCAAAATATGCTATGAAGCGACGGTAATACGAAGCGAGACCCAGAAAGCTAAGTACGTCGCGTGGATTCCTCGGCGTCGGATGGTCAGACACGGCTTCAATCTTGCTAGTGTCTGGGCGGATGCCTTCACCAGAAATGATATGCCCCAAATAGAGGATGGTCCGACATGTGAAAAGGCATTTGCTCGGCTTGAGCAACAACCCTGCCGGTCTCAGCGCCTCCAGGACCAATGACAACCGCTCCAGATGTTCCTTGAACGTGCGAGAAAACACCATGATATCATCTAGACAAACCAGACAATACCGCCATTTCAGACTCCCCAAGACCCGGTCCAGAAGACGCTGAAAGGACGCAGGGGCATTGCACAAGCCTTGCGGAATGCGCTTGTAGTGGAAAAGCCCATCCGGAGTGCAAAAAGCCGTCTTGGGTGGGTCTTCCTCGACCAGGTCCACCTGCCAGTATCCGTTGCACATATCTAGGGTGGTGAAATACGCGGCACCAGACAGCCTATCCAATACGTCATCTACTCTCGGGAGCGGGTATGCGTCCTTACGAGTGATATCGTTGAGCCGACAATAGTCTATGCAGAACCGGGGGCTTCCGTCCTTCTTACGCACCAAAACGACGGGGAAGGACCAGGGGCTGTTGGACGGTTCGACGACATTCGTCGACAGCATGACACCAACCTGCTCTCGAATAAGTTCCCGCTCTCGATAGGGTACCCGTCTTGGATGAACTGAGACTGGAACCGCATCCCCAGTGTCAATCCGATGGGGTAATACATCGCAGAAACCCAAATCGGATTTCGTCTTCGCGAAGCAGTTGTTGTAATCGCGAAGCATCGCTAGAAGTTGATCTCGTTCCCCAGGGGCCAAATCCTCCCCTATGCGCAGATCTACCTCTACCGGGTCAGTCGCCTGACGCGGGGATACTACACATATACCGTTGGATGCGGACGCAGGAGGCCTAGGCACCTCTTCTAATGAATGGTCAACAACGATCCTACGTCCCAGAGGTTCTCCTTTCGACAGCTTGATGGGTTGGTCGCCGAAGTTCAGAACTGGGACATGTACGACCACATTCTCAGCCGTCAGTAAGCAGCTTGGGATAGCCCATTCGCCACCTGGTTCGGCGTTCAGCTTCGGTTCCAAGTACACCGTGTCGCAGTCGAATTATACACTTGCGGCGATGAAACGAAGTGCCCTAGCAGGAATACCCACATCCTGCTCCGCCAACGCCTCGACACCATCACAGGGGAACTCGCGAACCTCCATCTTCCCCAGAAAGTCATCATCCTGCGAGGTCTCAATCGCGGCTGCAAGATTCGACTCTACCATCGTGCCTGGAACCAATCCGTCGCTCCGACGGCTATCTCCGCCTACCAATGCCGGCAGCTCCACCTCAAATCGACCATTACGAGCCCGGACGGTCACGTCCGCGCTCATAAACCAGTCGCTACCTAAAATCAGCGCAAACGGCGCGATATCTACGACTGAGACGCGGGAGAATTCCACCACTCTCCCAAGAACCTCCGCCGTCAACGAGACGGAACCCACAGAAGTGAACGGACGTCCATTCGTGCACCGGAAATCTAAGCGGTCCTTGTCAGAAATTGTATTGACCAAGGAGCCTAAATCCCGATGGCGAACCAAGCTACCGATGGCCCCACTGTCTACCAGCGCCTCCACGGAACTAACTCCGCCGATCACGGCGCTCAACGTGGGAAGCCGCGAACCTTCAGCGGGGACTTCATAAACAACAGCCGACCCTGCCCCTATGGGGCGACTTGCCCGTTTCCCGAGGGCTTGCGAGGACTTGTTGGGCAGTCGCGTCGCAGGTGCCCGAACGCCTTACATCCATAGCATTGGATCTGCTCCAGTGACCTCCGGGGTCCTGTGGGCCGTTCTTCACTTGTTGCCACCTCTTCAGGATTTCCCTCGCGTCTCCTCAGCGGGACATTGCGGTTTAGCTGCAGCGTCAGCTCCCTCATCGCCGAAGTCAACTCGGTTACATGATCGGGTACCGAAGACTGGAGGGGGCTGGGTTGCACCGTCGTCGCTAAGCGTCGAGGAATAGCGGAAGGCGGTCGAACCTCGGGCACAAATTTCGGTTGCCCTACAGAAGCGCCAACGCCTAAAGACCCCATCACGCTCTCAAGCCGCTGAATAGTGTCAATGAAGGTGCTGACAGTGGCTGGCGGGTTCACCAACAAGGATGGATTATACTGAGTGCATGCTAGTCCACGGATCAAGTAAGGGATTATGTCGCTCTCTGCTATCCCATGCGGACATCGCCGACATAAATCCGCCTTTTCCAGAGAGTACTGGATCACCGGCTCACCAGGTTGCTGGACCCGCTCTTGGACCTTGCGGAGCCACTCTTCTAACGTCAGGTTACGCCCGAACACCGCCTCGAACCTCTGACTCCACTTGCTCCAGTCACGCAAGCTCTCGCCCTCGATGTCATGCCAGGTGCATGCAACTCCACTGAGCTTGGAGACGGCGATCCTTAACTTTGCCGGGGCGTCCCATCCTTGATGTCCGGCAACCTGCCCAAAATCCCGCAGCCAGGCTGTAACGTCGCCGTCACCCCTGAACTCTGGGACGATGGGGGTATTCACTGGTGCCACATGTACAGCCGATGAAGTATGGCCAACTAACCTCTGGAACATCTCTTGCGTGGTTTCCTGCTGCGCTATGAACTGTTGCTGTAACTGCACCTGTGACTGATGCATCTATTGCATCATCGCTGTCAAGGCACGGACCACTTCACTGCCTCCGGCTTCTTCGGGCTTCGCCATGGTCGAGGTCTGATTAATGTTTTCAGGGAACAACCGCGGAGCACGGGGAATCACTCTGCCACTTCTCAGCTGAGTTCCAGAGGCACGTTTTTTTGTCCGCTCCACGTCACACAAGTCTTCCTTGGAGCTATGGCTAGATTCTTCACCACTGTACATATGGGAATCCCAACTGATAGAATAACTGTCAACGAGGCTCGTGATGCAGAATAGAATTGCTCACATTCGACAGTGAAAACAATTCTATCCCTCCGCTGCCACCAAATTGTGAAGATATAAAAAATAACTATAAAAAAAGCTTTGTAGTTGACATTAATTTCCGAAAATTAATTCATTTGTGTTTCCGATATTGATATTGTTAAACTAACTCTTACTTATTTTCAAAATCATTTACTTATGAGAAAAGTAGAACAATAATTAGCACAAACTATTAAAAATTTTACTACGTAAATAGTCCTTTCATTATTGAAGAGCTTCATAACTTATTTTTTTGGCACAAAAATTAAACTTGTTTTAGTTTCCTAAGTTAATTATTTAGAATTACCGGTTAGTATGTATTGGGTTGGTCAGTAAGTCCGAACGGCTCTTCGACTACTTTCGCATTCAGACAGCCCTATTATTTCTCTGTGCGCGCGTACAATTTTATTTGTTCATAAACTAGCAAAAGGGATCTCTTAATGACACGTTTGCCAACTTTGGTCATTATTGCCTTAAAAACAAAGTTTTTATCCAACAATGAAAGATGAGCGATACCGCTGGAAATTATTGCAGTGTTGTGCGTTGTAATTTCCACAAAGGACTCAACGCTTTGGAAATGACTGAAAAAATTTATGCAGTCTATGGTCCTGATGGCCTAAAAGAACGTGTGGTTTGGAAATGATTTGCGCGGTTTTCAAGTAGAAATTTTTGCATCAAATTAGGTGACCGACCGGGTCGCCTTAAAGAGGACGATTCGGACAAAATAACGACTTTGCTGGACATAATACCACATTTGACAATTCAGAAGATACAGGAGATTGTTGGTTTATCACAAGAGAGCTTTGCGAAACACCGAAATCCGTTGGATACGTGGAAAACTTTGCGGACCGCTGGACGTGCGGCTTCAGCACTACCTAAGCAATATATTGCGTGCTAGTTATTTCTGAATAAAAATTAGGATACATTTTCTGGGATGTTCTAATAGCAACTTCATTACAGTCCTTACATTACTTCATAAGACTGCAATCTTTTCCGCTCTCAACAAAATTTCTTCATTACAAAAATCGCAAATCTGGAGGCCATAAAAAAACTCTTGATCAGTTTTTTGCACAAAAATAGAAGACGTTCTTCGAGAATGGAATATGTGATCCACCCAATCGTTGGGCTAAAGTCACCAAACAAAATGGTGCATACATCGTTGACTAAACTTCGGTACGCACAGAGAAATTATATTTAAAATTTGGGATAAAAGTCGGTTCGCGCTTACTGACCAACCCAATATATTCTAATTATACTCTATTAAAAATATAAAATTCAAACTTTATGAGCTATTCATAGTTTTAAGTCGTTAATCTTATTTAAATTTAGTGCCACTAATGTCGACTCCTCCAAGTAGTAGCGGTGGGAAACACCCAAAAAACATTGCAACTTTGATGAAACCGAACGAACTTTCGCTTCGTACGGTGGACACAGACTTGTAAGAGGGGCAAGCTAAACGTCGATGTGATATCAATACTGTATACATTATGTTTTTCACATTTATTGAAGTCACAGTAATTAGATTGTATATGTTATGTTAGAAATATAGTATTACTGTCTTCCTGTTTTGTTTGCGTTACAAAGATTTTTATGAACTTTAACCAACTACTACCCCCCCACCCAGACCAGAATTCAGGGCATAGGCTGTAACCCCCCCCCCCCC
>JAHZNP010001545.1:0-18209 GCA_020615345.1 Triops cancriformis
AAAACTCTCACTTCTATTCACCTTTACATTGAAAACGCAACTGTTCTTTATTCTGAACTTCGCCCCAGCTTCGCCAGTGCTCGCGAGGTTATATAAGTTCCTGACCTTGCAAGCACGAGCAGCCGGGGGCGATCTAGGGCTTTTAAAATAAACCTTTCCTTTTTCAAAAGAGGTAACATAACCAAAACAAAACAAACGTCCCATCCGGAACACAGCCAGTTCAGCTACTCAACGTGGCTAAACCAATGCGTCCATGCCACCCCACCAATCTTCATGCTTCTCGGAATCTGAGGAGAAATAGGACGTAAGGGCTTTTATTCCAGTGTTTTCGAGGTCACTTTTTGTTAGTACAGTTGAAAATTATTCTCTTCAATCAGAAGAAATATAACGAGGCAACCTTTATTTCATGTCAACCTTCCTCCTCTGAACAGCAATTCTGAATGTTAAGCTTAGGATTTCCTACCTAGTCTTTATGTCTTTTATTCTATCCTGTCATCTTTGCCGCCCCTTCCTTCGTAAACATCAAACTCAGAAAGTTTTATATTATTCAACAGAAATGAAACCCCGTACTTTGAAAAAGGTAGTTATTGTGTTTGTTATAATGCGTGTCATGAGTTATTTCAATACAGCATTGTTACTGTCAGCGAGATAATATTTTTCTTTGCGAAACAAAATAAAAAGTCGCCCCAAGGAGTTTTTCGCATTTATCGTGTTATGTAAAGTACCTTTCTAACGATCATACCCTTAAGAATTTGGCAGCCTTGAATCAGAAAAGCGGTCATTAATATTCCGCCAGCGACTACCGAACCTACGAAATAAGGAACTGCTGGTATGGAGATTCGTCTTTACTGTATTATTCACTTTTACTCCTGATTAGCACATTACATTTGAACAGCTTGCGTAATGATATTAAGAAAGCAAAAAAAAAGTTTTTTCTACAACGCTGAGGAGCATTCCGAAGTGTAGTTGGTGAATTACAGAAGTACGCGTAGAAGATGTTTTAAGACTCCGGACGGAAAACAGATGCATTGAACATAAACGAAGGTCTGGAGCTGCTAGGGGTTTTAAGGGTCGCAAAGCGGGGAGTAAATTGCACCTGGCTCTTTACAGCCGTCTAATGAATATGTCACAGTATTTTGTGCAGTTTGCGTGACATATACAGTCGAGTTCGATTGTGCCGTGACGGTTGACAGGCGCGTCAGCAGGAAATATCTGCCGTGGCAAAGATCGCCTGGTAGTCCAACAGCAGGGACCTCCAAATGACTACTTTCGACTTGCGGAGTGTTTTGCTGAAGTACTTGCCGTTCTGGTACAACTTCTGTAGTGATTTCGACACTGAACAAAGAAAATAAAATTCCCTTAGCATTGTTTTAGTTTTCATATTTAGCAAATAATACTGCTGTGTTGCCGTCGGCTGGATTTGCTGCGAGTAGTCACGGATGAACGCGGGCTCTGACCATTTTTCTTCCAAGCTTCGTCTCCTGGCTTTGCAAATTGGTAGACCGTCCTCTACAGTGTAACACACAGGGAAATATGTCCGAGTCGCGGTAATAATTTTCAGATCAGTGACTGTAGTCACTCTGGTGGTGACCATCCGAGGCTCGTTCGGGAAAGCGTCGCTGAAGTCGACAAAGAGCCCAATGAAAAGGAAGTATTTGTTGAACATTTCCGGTGGTGAAGAAATACAAACTGACGACTATACTGTTGCCCTGGCCTTATATACTAAAAGCTTCGTGATTCTTCTGAAGACACGCTAATTTGTGTCACATGGTAATATAATGTAATTTACTAACTTTCACGAGGATGCCACATTCAGGAAAGTCACGCTTTATTGACAAATTATCAGTTCAGTGCACATAAGACGTGTGGGAAAAGTTTGACTTCAAGGAAGCAATAGGTAACTTGTATTGTGATTTTTTCTAATGTATTATAATTATTGATAGGACGTTGGAGATTACGAAACGAAGTATTGCATAGTTAATAATTTATGACAGTTGTATAGGTTTAACACGCTGGTGTTAATTTGGCACCCGCAGGTTTACAATTCACAAGGGAAATTGTGGCGGTATCTTTTCCGGCCACAGTAGAAAGAGAAAACGTTGGTAACGTAATAACGGTAGTAGTGAAGACGGTATTGGCAACGAATCGTCCAAGTTCAGCTTGGGCTTGCTGAACTTGCTCTAAATTAACCGTCTCCTGATTGCTGCTTTCCAGGGCCACGGTGCCATGCAAAGATTTCGACTCCACATCGTGTATAACCGTTGCTTCAATGCTAAATGTTACAAGAGGTGAACATTAATTAGATTTTTTCTAATGCACGCAGGTTTCGCAACTTCGGGAATGTATAATATGCAGTTGAAATCGGTTAAGACGCAAACTGTTAAGACGAAAAGACATTGCGGTGCCGACAAAATTTTATGTTTTATCCCGTGACTTTTTTCAAGTTTGGGTCTTCCACGCCACGTCAATAGTAAGTTGTCTTTCTTACCGGTGTAATGACAGAAAAATGGGGTGGAAAAAAGCGTCATTTCGCTTAAAGATTTAAAAAAAGACGACACAAAAGAAAATTTACGACTTTTTGACAAAAAACTTAAATCTTTTTTCATGTATTTATGAATACGTATGTTAAATGTTAATAAACGGAAATCCAAACGTAATTACTTTATTAGGAAATTAACTGCCAATGTAGGGGTATAAACTTGAATGCTGTCTCCGTTTTTTCGCATGGTAAGGTCAAGACGAAAAAAAATTCCAGTTCCTTCGATTTGTCTTAACCGATTTCCACTGCACGTATTGTCTTTCTGCAGCTATCGTAAACTTGTGAGAATTAAGCAGCCGATTTAAGAAATAGCCGTGGCGATCAGCGGAAACAAAATCAACACGGAAAGCAAAGCAGTTTCATAATGATTTTGCCAGTATCTTTTCAACTTGCATACAGTTTGTGAAAGGAACCAACTTACTCATGAACTTGGGTAGGTGTGATCACCCCGTTGGGCAAAATTTGCAAGAAAAATGGTTGTTCTCTGATGGTCAGCTGACGTCTACGCCGGGCTGCGCAGGCAGTAATATTACTAAGTGACGTAAAGCAAATTGGATTCACGGTAGTAGGAACGACAGTGGTAGTAAATGAAATCGACGTCACAGTTTTGGTTACGACCGGAGCGAAAAATTTGCCATGTCTCTCGGCACTGACGTCATCGTTTGCACTTGAAGGTCCCGCTGCGCAGCAGCAAGAAACAGCTAGAGCTAGGAAAAGGATTTCAGCCATTGGAAAAGCCATTTCTTTTCTTTTCTTTTGTGGTCTTGAAACTCTAAAGAAGCTAGAGCCCAACTGTCAGTTAGCTTCCAGGTAGATCAACTTATATATGAGTTCTGATCAATAAATTGGTATGGATCACATCAGGTCCGAGCGCATCTCCTCAGTCCATCTTCAAAATCAGAAAGCGGAATCAATCTAGGTTGATCACAGAACGCGAACAGATTAAGTAAACTTAGGCGGAACTTACCTTTTTTTGAAAGAACTGCCTATTACCAGTATACTAGTGCTTCCTTTACTCTTAATATTCAATCGCGTACCGCGAGAACTCCGAATCTCCCACAAGAAGGTTAATTAGATGTTTTCCTGGAATGAAAATTACTCGTAGGGGACTCCATTTCTAAATAGACCTGCTGGAATATTAACATCTATTAACAATTCACGTCCTTCCTTATTCATCTTATTCACAGATCAGTTGCATAATTCTTCTTCGTTCTTTGAATTTCTTAGACTAAATTTTACTTTTCCTTGCGGCGAAATCAGAACGTACTATTTTCGTCCGACTATGATTCTCTATAACGAAAACTATGTTAAAATTGTGATCGGTATTTTCAGAATTTTCACCTTGCCTTATTTTTATTTTAAATACAGGTTATGGAAGTAAAACTGATTACTTAGGATACTTACTGTTACAACTTACGATAAAGTAAGCTAGGATTTCTAAAAGCGCGTGTCTATAAAAGTACTGCAGACTCATGTCGATACTCATTCCGGTTATTAAATCTTGCCGAGGTTCTAAAAGTTTTCACGGAAGTAATAAATTGTGCGAATCAATATCTTTTTTAAAAAACTCAATATTTCTGATTCGTTGTTACAGAAGATTGCTTCGGCCTTAGTTACCTTTCATCCGTCATGTATCTCTATGCCATATTGGATCCTGAACTTACCCAAGAACTGCGCTTATCTTATCTTCAACTTCGTTAAGAGTTCAACAGGGATGAGAATATCATGAAACTTTCCTTTTGTCTTCCTATGTTCCTAATAAAAAGTTCGTCTCGTTGTCAAAGGAGGAAAACGAGAGCATGTATTGCCTATAACCTAAAACGAGGAGAACTTTTTTCTTTTCTTTTCCAGAGTATTTTAAATCGAAAGAATCTGGAGTTTTGACCTCAGAAAGTCTGAAGCAATTGTATTTAAACGAGTTTAATAGCTTACAAAATAATTCAAGTTAGTGAGATCGTTTCCTTTCGGGCATTTTGTCAACCTAGTCATGCGCGAAACAATGGAAACCCCTATTAAGGTCGTTGAAACGTTTCGTTAATAAGTAAAAATCCCGCCTTTGTGTGATAGCAAATGGGCGCATTTCTTTCAGAATATGTGAAGTTGAAAGAAACGAGGACAGCACGTGTCAAATTCGAGATCACTACTGCAAGATCAAGGTTACTTATAAATTGAAGACCAAGGCTTGTTCCTTTCTAATAACAGGAAAGCAAACAATGAAAACGTTTATATGGAAATTTATGAAAATATGAAGAAAACTTTCATCTCGAATGCTTGACAGTTGGAGAAATAATCTTTCTGGGAATTTCTCGTCATTCACCCTCTCGTTCCTCTCAATTTCCGGTTTGTTCATTCTATCGACACCACGTGTAACTTTTTTTGCTCCAAAATATGCGTTTCTTTTCATATATTCTCGTTTTCATTTTAAATCCAATTATTGTATAACAAGCTTATCTACAAGAAAACTTTTTCTAATAGCAGTAACTGTAAGCTCTTCTCTTCCTTATAGTATGGAACTCCAAATCATGTATCTACTCTGTATTTAATTGTATTTAATATATGTATTTAATATATGCATTTAATATATGTATTTAATACATGTATTTAATATATGTATTTAATATATGTATTTAATATATGTATTTAACATATGTATCTAACTATATGTATCTAAGTATCCGTAGCTTTATTTCAAAGCGTTGATGTAAAAGAAGAGTCAAATGAGGTCATCAGCGGCGATTTGGCCGATCAGTGGAGGGTTGAGGAAGTGGTTTCATTGTATATTTTAGAGAGCGTAATGTTAGGAAAAATAGCCTCACAATGGTTCGTCATTGATTGGGAGGAGGGCTGTCACTCCATCTCCTTTTGTCGTCCCAAAGGAAATCATTGTTGAGAGCTCAAGTGTGAGAGCTTAACTCCGAGCAAAGTAGCCGGGATTTAGGCGGAGGCTTTTATTAATTTATCTCTGATGATGTGTACCTTGCGAACATAGCGCAAGTTCTACAGTTTTTTCGTAGCTTTGCTACGTTGTTAATAAATTCTCAAATTGCACCTGCGTCTATTAGGTGGTTGATTTTAAACCGTTTGTCTTCATTGGTGCTTTTCGCCATTTTCTACAGTATTCAATATTTCTAAGTGCGCAGGATTGTAAGGAACGTAGCTTAAACGATAGTGACGTAAACAGTTCCTTTAATTAGCACAAGAATGTATCACTACATTTTAACGATTTTGAGCCGTTATAACTAAAATAGGCAGTGTCCCAAATCTCAGCAAAATAATCTTCATAGTGAGAGTCACCTTTAGAAAAATTCACCCAACTTGATCGTTAAACAAAATTTATTGTTTAGCAGTTCTCCAAGAAAATCCGTAATCAAGATACTTCGTCGCAAAGGGAGGGAACAATCGCTAATAGGATATTCACTATTTCTCGATTTTCTACCTTTTTTTTGGTACCCAATCACCTTGTCAACTATTTCTTTTCCGTGCCATCTAATCTTGGGAAATGATTCATGTCATATCGCTCTTTGAATTTGACTTTGAAGCTCATGTCTATCTCCTTTATTTCCCAATCACTTCGAACTCCTCTCGTTTTTATTATGTAGCTTTGAGAAGTGATATTGGATCTTATTGTTCAAAATCTTTACCAAATCTCAAGGAATCGCCATGGTGTGTTTTGTATGCGGACTAACATAGTGGCAATAGAAGTCGCAGGCCTTTTAAGAACACACCTGTGCACGTCTCCCGTTCCGAGCATTGACCTGAACTTGGGTCAAGGTAGACAGGAACGGGGCTTTTCAAGGTTTTGTAGCAACGTTATTTACTTTTTCAGCCACGGGGAAACTATATTTGTTCAAATACGGTTATGAATACATGTGTCAAAGCTCATAACGCACGCTTGGAGAGGTCATAGGCGGGACAATTTGGGTAATGTGTACGTAGAAAAAATAAATAGTATAATATATAATAAATAAATAGTATGGCTAGGAAACGAACTTCTAAGCGTCTTTATAACCAAGAGAATGAAGTTCAGCTTGGATCAGGTTTAGTGTACTCGCATAACCTATAACACTTCCGTGTCGCTATATGTGTTACGGCAAATGTATGTTCCGTCGGTATTATTCATACATGCCCCCCCACCTACTCAACAAACGTATGGAGATGTGTTTATGAGATGCAGTAAACCAGAATAAAACTTTTACGGAAGGTCAGTCCGTAAGTACCATCGTTTCATCTCGTAATACTTGGTCCGGAGTTTTTGTGTTGCAAGACCTAAGACCCGTTTGAAAACCTCAGTATACAATTTCCATGACCCGCTTTCGTGCTTTGATGAATAAAATAAAACTATTGCGTATTCTAGCTCGACGGGTGTTTCCCTCCTTTAACACGTGTTCTCTATGCGCGATTTTGCTTCATAGTTCGTGTTTTTCATTCAGTTCCTTTTAAAATTAACGCGTGCCGTAGACCATTATTTCAATTACTACTATTCTGGTTTTCTGGTTAAATTGTCTAATTTTTAACTTCTTTCTTTCTTTCAGATTGTACGCCGCATTTTTATTTTCGGGGTCTTCACTTTGTAATTATAATCTTTCATTCATAATTTTTTCCATTAAAATAACTTAAAAAATGTTAACAGTGTGAGATTTTTTATTTCAAAGATTTTTTTTTAGGTTTCAAAGATTAGTATTTCAAAGATAAACATTTCAAAGATTTTCAAAGATATTCAAAGATTTTCAAAGATATATCAAAGATTTTCAATTCTTTATTTAAACAATAATTATATAGGAGACAGAGCTTTTAACATATTGACCAACTGTAGTGACCTATAGTGTGGCCATAAAAATCACATTTTTAACTATTTTTTGTAAGAATGACGTCAGCACCAGCTGCGTAAAAAATATTACCGTAAGTCTGACCTGATCTAACGTCATGATGGTTTTAGTCGTTCTTTTTCCTTCGTGCTATGTTTTAATGTCTCGTTTCTTTTTTTTGTCATTTTCTTTCCTGTCTGCCGCTTTGCAAGTTTTTACGTCGTTAACTGGATGCTTAGCATCGTGAAAGTCTCCAATCCGTATTGGCTTTGACCCTCGTCGATGACCGCCCTTGACTCCCGTAAACATACAGTACGAACGTCTGACATACCTACGAGAACGACGATCGTCTATAAAAAAGACACTCCAGGAAACAAGAAGAGCAAGAAAAAAAAGAGAAGGGAAATCTTCGAACATTCAGAAAGGAGAACTTGCCAAACAGGTAATTTTTTGTATTATGCAAATAACCCTCAAATCTCGCGAGACTGACCAATTTCCTACGTTTGAATGAACCCTAGAGAATGTCCGTAACCGGGTTTTCGTCCTATTTTCGGGTCATTTCGTTTTGGAAATCCTCCCATTTTCCATGCTTTCCAGGAAACCGCACAGATTGCCCCAGCTTCCTAGCATGGGGAGATTTTCTTTTTCTTTTAATTATATTTATTTTCTTCGCTGTGTGGTTGGGTGATAAGAAGCGAATCCACTCTAATTAATTTCCTCGTTGTGGAGGGGTGTTTTCTTAATATCGTTCTCCCAACGTTGCATATTTCATTTTAAAAAGCTGATAATCAAGCAGGCAAGACAGGAAACGCAGTTGACCCTCGTTTTACGAAGTAGGTCAGTTTTGACAGCGCCCGTTGCGATGCGAGCCTGTGTCGGTTTATTCAACACTTTCAACAGAACTCCGATTTTGCCAAGCCCGATGATTGACATTCCGGATAATGTCAATCACCGTGTCACAGCTTGTTATCTTGCATACAGTGAGTTTCTTGTTGCTTTCGTTCAGAATTCAACCTGTAGCCAGGGCTACTGTAAGTTCATTTCATACTAGTCTCATATATCGATAAAGCGCAATTCTAGCCGTAAAAAAATTGTGGTTCACGTTGAAAGTTTGCATAGTTGCACACAGTACTGGAAGTTTCTAGCATGTTCCTTAATACTGAAAGACCATCCAATTTTTTCAGCTAACACTAAAGCTATGTCGACTGGTTGACACAATTGAAGTTCTGTTACTAATTCGCAAAGTTTGCAGAAAATCTGGTCTAAGTAGCGTAAAAAGCTGCATAATTTAGTCTTAAAACGAATTGCCAGTGGCTTTGAGACGATTGCTGTAAAAAGCACATATTTTTATTATCTCTCTGATTGGTAAATAAGGCAGCCGATTTAGGTGACTTAAAAATTCAAACATTAATTGTCTCGATGTCACAAGTTTTGTGTTAAATTTGCCAGTGTTATAATCCCACGTATCACTCAAGTTATTAATAAAATATAGCATATTCGCAGACGAAACTTGTGAAAGCTAATCTGTTGATGCAATAACCTAACTCACTAACCAGTATAAAGAAACTGGAGCTTTGTTCGTTTTTGAGTGTGAGAGATGCATTTTTCTCCTTAAAAATTTAGCTTATGCTGACTATTTTCCGTCTTTTTGCCTTTATCCCACGAAAATCGTTCGCTTTTAAAACGATTACGATTGTCGAATACGTCGCAAGTTGAAGGCCAACTGTAAATTTTTCAAGCTCGGATTTCAACCTGAAAAGAAGAAAAAAAGGAGAAAATACTTCATTATGCATGTTAGGGAATTACGGAAGTTCCTGCGAGGATAAAAGAGGGTACGTTCTTCTCCCTTTAAGAGGATTGGTAGATCTGTTTGCTTGGTTTACAGATTAGAACGTGACTAGTCAAACAGCCAGCCATTCATTTTGTCGAATCAAACTTCCCTGGCACCCGTCTTTTACCCCAGTTAATCCCGCTTTCCTGCTGAAATCCCCTCGTGACCACACATCACTGAAATACTCCGGGAAGATTGACATTCGTTGATTATGTTAGCAAGTCGTTTTCCTACCATTGGTATGCGTTTTCCGTACTCTTGTCATGGACAACCCCAAGTGACTGGATGTCTGAGAAAGTTCCAAATCCTGCTACTAGGCGGTTATGAAGAAAGAAAAAAAAGATACGCCATATTGGGATGGAGCCGCGTCCAAGTCATTTCTTTCTTCGGCTTACGAATATGAAGAACGAGTTTTTGAATACTTTGTGGAAGAAAAAAGAACGCTTGAGCTTAACACCCTCCACGAGCCTTTTCTGGTCATATAAGGCAAGAAAACGGAAATCGATGCCGGAGGCGAAATAGGCCACCCCGTTAGAAAGACCTGTCATCTTGCTCAGGGGGTTTCTTTGTGCTACGAGGAATAGGGAAATGGCTTATGGTGTGAAACTTTTTGGGTCAGATGGGATAAATGTGTGCGTGTGTGTGTGTGTATGTGCCTGAAGGGTGAATGGTTGAAGGGTGGGAATCGTACCCCTCCGGCAAAACTGTTGCGTTGCTCCCGTCCGCTTCATCGACCCGGAGGGTATCTGTGGTTGGCGCGAAGAAAAGAGGGTACGTGGGGTGGGTTCGAAAGGAGCAGTTAAGGAAGATACTGGTGCTGACTAGGAGGAGGGTATTGGAAGGGGTAATGCCTCAGGGGGTGTCTTAGAAGTCTATATGCTTATATATTCCGGTTATTGTAAACCCACATACACAATCACGGTCGGGTTTGGCGTTGTGTCGAATCGATGAGGTTTGACGCAAGACACTCTGGGGGAATTTAGAATAGTTTCCGGCTGGGATCCGTGAAATTTCTTATTTATGGAATGAGAACACTCGGGTAGTTTATGTCCACTTGTGTGTGAGCATTGTATTGTTCCCCGGCTTTCTTCGGAGACGAGATGAAAGAAAGTGTAAGCATGTGTCGTTGAAGGGTTGGGGGGTGAGTAGGGGGGGTCTACGGATGGGTAGTACGCGTTAGGATAAGGGAAGTGAGGGTTAGAAATTTAGAAGCATTTTTCTCTCTCCCTGTCAGTCGTTACCAGGAGTTCCTCCGTGCAGTCTGGTAACGAATTCCGTGCTGTGCGGAGGGTGGTCATTCGCTCCCTTGTAATACATGCACGTGATAGACATTTCCTTTAGTCTCTGCCTTTCCGTGAATGCGTGTGGGTATAGGGATCGAAGACGTGACAAAGGCCCAAAAAAAATGTGACACAAACCAATGTATTATTCCCTGGGAAAGAACAAAAAGCCAAGGCCTGATATTGGATCAAGGAGTCTGTAAACAACGATCCTGAGAAAGCTTGGTTAAGTTCATTTGCAATGGAAATCCTAGTGTGGGGGGTTTTGTGAAGAAATTTGGGTTGGTTGAACTGCGTGCAATGAATATTCTAGTGTTTTCTTCGTAACGATCTTTTGTGTTGATCAGCCCACCATGCCAATTAGCGAGAACGGGCGGTCGCCGGTCCGCAATGCTAGCGGAACTGTGCCATCAAATTCCTCGACGGTCATAAGCCGTAGGAAGCGACTAGTACGTTCCGAGCACGTGTCGTCATGCAATCACACAGGGGGATACCATTGGGGCTGGGAAGCCATCTTCAGGGAGTCTTTGCTTCATATGGCTTGGCCTATCTCTTTAAGTCTAGAAGACCGTGATCAGCGTGATCCGTTTCATCTAAAAATGAGGTTAGAAAGTTTAACCTGTTCAAGAAGCTTTACATGGTTGTAAGCAATACGAAACCCTTTCCGGTACCTTCACTTTGTCGGGCTGTCGGTAACAAACTTTTCTGTTCTTTTGTAGCTCGTCCCGCTCGAATGTTATACGCATTTAAAAGTTTTGGCCAAAGATGACGCTACGCCATCTCCCCGCCCCTTGCCTTAGGGAGAACGGAAAGCGAATCGCCTGAGGCGTCGTGAAGGCTATAATTTGTCTTCGTTTTATCTTAGCTATTATAAGCCTTACAATAGCCAGCAGTAGCTCGTTGAAAAGCGCATTTCAAGTTTAATACAACTAAACAAATTATAAATCTGTCTCGTTTAAAAAAAGACAACAACGTTTTACGTTTAACTTCGAGTTATTCCGGGTACTCGCTCAGAACAGCCTTAAACGTCCAGGGAATTCTAGTCAGAACGTGTTGAGCATCCCAGAGTGGAGGAAGAAAAAATGGGTTTGTTACTTTCTTTGCCCCCCCCCCGGGGCAATACGAAAGGAACGCCAAAGTGAAAAATATTTTCTCTCTTTGCAAGCAAAAAAACCTGAAAACTCATCGACCGTTGTTGTATTTCTCTCCTTTACTTGCCAAAACACTGGGGGGTTGTTTTTAAAGAGCATGGAGATACTTTTTAAAAAGTTAGCTACAGACTCGTGAGTTTTTCTCGCTGAGACTTTTTTTCCCTATTCCCAAGCATTGTGAAACAAAACCTTCCCTTAAAGCATTCGGCTCCAACTTTCCATCTGAAGAAAAGAGAGGCAGGAAAGGAACATTTCACATGGGATGAGCTCCGGACTGGCTGATTTTGCGCCCTGAGGCGCTCTGCTCTCCCCCACATGTTCAGTACACACATACAGAGAGTACGATGGTTCACAGCATCCCCCCAAGACTTCTTATACCCATTACACTGCTTTCAGTGGGACCAAGAGCACAAGCTGGCTCGTTTGCAGGTTTGATTCCGGTCGTTTTTGTCACTACTGACAAACAAAAGCAGTCGATCAGAAATACAAAAGACATAACGACACAAGCCTCGTGATGGCCGTAGTGACTTCTCGAGTTTCGGAAACCTGGGTGCGCCTTCGCAGCCTGCAGTATCGCTTTAAAAGCCAAAGTCTAGAAGAAGAACGAAGTATCGGCAATACCGGCGTGGAGTCCCGGAGAGAAAGTGTATTATTGCGACAGGAAACCATCTACCCTACTTCTTTCCGGTAAAGAATTTCCTATAGACTGTTTTAGGGGGATATCAAAGAATGATATGGAGGGAGATAAGGTTAAGGCCAGGATGGGAACGTTTAAAGGATTAAACGTGGAATGAAAAGCCAATTCTCAAAGATTTGTTGATGACCAGGAAATACTGACTCTTTTATGAAGAAAACTGATGGGTACTGGACTCCGTTTACGACACGCGAAATACGTTAAGAGAAGGACGTGATACTCCTCCCTTCCTTTTATTGACCCTTCTGTTTAGCCGCTGGAGTACCATGTGCCACCACTCTTGACGGAGTCCAATGTACCACGATCCAAGTCATGTATTTGTCCGCAAGCGAAAAGGACTTTCCGTCCCGCTTAAGGTCAGACTTTGAATTTTTAGTATCCTTCAGATGCCGGACGTGAATCTTTGACTTGAAATGTCTGGAAGGGTTTTAAATCGTTAATTTTTGTAACAATCAGTAGAAGCTTTGTTATCCAAACTCGCTTTAACCAGCTGCTGCATTAACCAGACAGAATTTCGGCGAGGCTTGTCTTCGCGAATCGTCTTTTTGTAGCCTTTTCTAGGAAGAAGTTTAGTACGCAGAGCTCAAAGACAACCTTAAAATGGGATTAGAATATGACTTATTATTTTTACTATATAGTAACTGTTTATACAATTACACACAATTTATCTTACATACTTGTTATTCTTTTGTACTACCTATAATTGCGACTTTTTTATTAACCAGCCTCTCGTTTGTGTATCCTAGGGTCTACTCTCATAAAGGCTAAATAAGAATGTTTCTGTTGTGTAAGTTTAGATTGCTTTGGTGGGGGTTGGTTATATTGGAAGTAAGGTTGGAGTTTGGAGAAAGCTTTAAAGAGCTTTCAAAACCGGTAAAAATATGAATGAAAATCGTATATTATAAGGGAGGATCAGATCTGGTTACCGATAAAGAATGTCTTTACTTTCGTTGTAATGTCCATGTTGACGTCGTCTGGAGATGCAATTAGGGTAGTCTTTCTTCTTGTACCGGAGGTGTTTTGTTTCCAAGGTCGAGAATGCGCTTGGAATTGGGCAAAAGATGTCTGAAGTAGGTTAAAGTAGGTAATGAAGAAGGCAAAGAAATAATTGGGTCATCGTCATTTAAGAATCTTGTCCAAAAACTTTTCCATAGAAATGTAAGCGAGAAATGCGCAAGAAATAATTAACTTCTCTACTCTTTTCCTCCCTAAACCTTCGGCTGTATCTCCGCCTACGTTTTCCGTCATTTTCTTTTCGTTCTCATTCTTTCGCTTTGGGAAAGATATACAAAAGGCTTCGAAATATAGATAACTTTATTGTCAAATGTAGACAGTAGATCTAGCTAACAATGGACGGAATACACGGGGTGTCCTCCTGACGTGTAAGAGCTCGCAGCTGATTAGAATTTCATAGTGACATACTTGCAGTACCATCCAGAAATCCTGGGATGATTGCCTGTCCTAGTTTTTCTGTTCATTCCAAATGCGACAGGCCTGTCTGTTTCTTCGACTTCGATCGTTCTTTAGTATCAGGGGAATTTCTCCCACACATACCTCGTATGATCTGTAATTCCTTTTGAACATCTCATGTGTGGATAGCGTTGAACATCTCGCGTGTGTAGAGCGTTGGCGGTAGCTGATCTACGCGGCTAAATTTGGAAACAGTGGTAGGAGTCACTAACTACCCTTTCTGGAGAATAAAACCCTGCAAATGCACAAGTTTATAGAGAGACTCACGCCCACCGTCGTTTTCTTACAGCAACAGGAACTATTGAACTGAAACCTAGAAACAGCCGTGTCAGATGTAGTACGTCAGTGATAAACTTTCGTCGGCAGCTATAAGTGAAGGCAGTAATAGACACCAATATCTCTGTATAGTGCTGTGTTCTGGATCTTTCAAAAAAGATCCGATCAGTCCCGATCGGATCGTGGTACCGCAAAATGGCAGGGGTCGGATCTAGTTTTTTTTCAATTTTTTCCCGATCCAAATCAGTCTACCTAGTGGGCGTAACTTAAAACTTTTGAGCTCTTTTTATTTTTAAATTTCTTAATATCGGCGGAATTTTGTTAAGTAAGAAAATGATCTGACCTGATCGGGTTCTTTCCCGATCTGGATCTGTTTTTTAAAAAGTTTTGCAGAATTCGATCGGATCGGATCGACTGAAGTTGACGAATGATCGACAGTGATCGGAGATCCGCCCAAAGAACAGATCCGGAACAGTGGTATAGTGACTTTCAGGCGTTCCGTCAGAAAAAATGTTCCTTCGATTCTAAAATGGCTCTATCATAGCATTTGTTGTGGGAGTTAGAGAACGTAGATTGTTTCACAAGCATACGACATGGCAGCAGTAATATATACTTCGACGAAGCAATATTTGCTCCATGTGTGAGAAATGTTGTCGCTTCTAAGGTTTCGTGGACTAATGGGAAACTACTTTTGAACTATTGTACCGTAGTTTTTAGGAATCGTTTACGAACGCATGAATCACATCATTACTGCGCAAGAAATGTATTACTGCACAAGTATTTGGACACTGGCAACCTAACGAGAATCTTAATTAGCGGGGTAAGCTCAGGGCGATTAGAACTTGGCTTTCATAGCAGCTGAGTTCTAGGAATGAAATTGTCCCGAGAGTAATGTTACCGTTTGATTTCGGTGAAGCTGTCCTGTCAGATTTCTGCATCAGCGCGTCACCTAAGGTAACAATGCTACGTGGACGATAGTAGCGAAACCCGTCGTCCGTAAAAGCGTTCGCTACATCAAGCTTTATGTTGCAGAAAAAGTTTTAAGGATCATTGCTGTGTGTTGTGCGATAATTCCTAACACCCACGCATCCAGGTGCAGCTGGCATCCTTTTAAGAAAACGCAGAGATAAAAGACTCCCAGAAATTGTAAATGTTCGCTGGGTAATAATTTAGTGAAGTTGTTGGTCTATTAAACTATCCTAGGAGCTTTGTATGAAGGCAATTGGTTAGTGATTTGTATCATGTTAATTAACATGTCTCCAAGGAGACGTTTCATTTTGTGGATGATTAATTGCCTTTCCCCCCTCATTATTACTCCAATGAATTAGATTCTAGATGGTTTTTCTCGTATAACTTTGGTGACCGTGACACTCTGTACGCCATCTAGAGTGATCGATAGGTTCTTCTGAACCAGCTTGTGGAGCACAGTGCCGTTTTCGAGAACTAGGTGACGCAAGTGCATTTCCGCTCCTTCGCGGGTCTTTTAGTGAATGAATTGTGGAGGGCCGTGGGCAAAGAAGTAATTTTCTTCCTTTTATATTGTGAGACATTCGAGCAAAACGTTGAGCTTGTTAGAGATGTCGCCGCCTAGAAGCTTGAGAAGTTTCTATCCTGCGACTGTAGAAGTACGCAGATAATAAGAAAGAGGTAGCTACACTGTAAAAAAACGTGTAAATTTACCACCAGTTAGTGTGCATTGGAATTGACAATGCTTTTAGTGTACAGTGAATTACATGTAAATTTTAGTAGCACTAATAATAAATATCATAGTATTTCATTTACAACACTAAGTGTAAATTTACATAAAAACACAGTATGGGCAAATCGCAGTTGTCAGTTAAATTTACATAAACCCCATGTTATTGTTTTTCTACCAAATAATTGTAATTTTATTTATGTGATAGTGAAGCTAAGTACTATTTATCTTGTAAATTTACCATTAATATGAGTTTACTGTATTACTAAAACTTTCTATAAAGTTTCAGTTTATTAGTGTAAATTGGATTACTACTCTTTTTGGTCAATTAACTCTTAAAGCTGTTAATGAATACAGCCTGAATATTGTAAATTAACCAATAAATTTTAGTTTTTAACGTGATATAATCGTATTTAAGTAAGAAATCTCTACGTAATTTCGTTTCACGTATTTTTCATAAATTTTCATTGCAAAAAAATACTGTATTTTCAACTTCAATTTTTCCGAAAAAACACAAGAAAACAAGACAAAATTAAAACCTTTAAAAAGCAAGAAAATAATAATAAAAAACAATGGGAGACAAGGAAAAACTCAACTGACGGACAACACACAAACAAAAACAAGAATACGAAATATAACACATGTCAAGTAATAGAGAAGCAAATTGGGATCAAAATACACAGAAAAGTGGTTAAATAAAATTAAGAATTTTGGTACACAAATAAAAAAGTATTCGAATTTTAGGGGAAGTCAAGTACAAAAGGGAATTGAAAAATGTACAAATGTACATGATATCAATTCCAAATTTATAAATTTGGTTACAAAAAGATTTAAAAATATATAACAAAGCAACAATATGAAACACAAAGACAGTCAGGTGAATGTCTATTACACAAACAGCTGTAATTTCACAACTCATAGGTATGTAAATTCACCATATGTATTAGTAAACGTACAAAAAGTGTGTGTATAATTACCAAAAGTTCATCTTACTTATTGTTACCCTTAAATTGTTGTATGAAAACAGGAATATAAGTGCTAATTTATTAAAAATTGTTCTTCACTACACGTTACAAAGAAATATTGGTAACATTACATTAAATTCATGGTAAAACTTGTGTATATTTGCATACTTTTCTTACAGTGTACGTGGACGCGAAGTACGCCATTGCGTACCATTTGTTCTCTGGAAGGGCCCCATAAAGTCTATGTAGAGAAGAATAAGTAAGGTTATCTAATGAAGTATCCGAGTATGAAAGAAGTTGGGGATTTAACATTCATTCGTGTATACATAGTTAGACTTTGGTTCTTCAAGATAGGGGTTATATTGGGGAGTTTCTCACTATTGAAAAGTAGTTTTTCAGCAAATTCGAGTTAACTTTTGCTTTGGACAATTAACACATCCAGACTAAAATCAATTGCTAAGATAAATTGCGGGACCTTCCGTAAAAAGGGCTTCCACTTTTTAACACCTGGTCTTGTTCTAACTCCAATGAGACCAGTATTGTCGAAATTCTGACTTTTTCGAAATTTTTCTTTCAAAACTGGCCCACTTTTCTGCATTTTGGGCAGTAACAACAAGAGTTTTTGACCCAACTTATGATTTCTATATTAAGAAACCATTTCATTACAAGAGAAAATTGTACTTTACTATTTTTCCCGACAGTCCAGTTTTTTTGTGCAAAAATTCAACATGTGGAGGACAATTTTCGGATTCAATGTGAGTAGTCGCCAAAAGTCATATCACCAAGTGACGACAGGTTAGAATTTGTTGAATTTTGACGGTTTGTTGCGGAGAAACTTATAGAAAATATTTTAGAGTGGGCAAAGAAAACCTGAACATGTGTCAGTGTTGGAGAAGAAAAAATCGCGACAAATTATCTAGAACCAGAAGTATCTCCGTCAACCCCGAATTTTGTTTTCTATAACGGTAAACATAGGAGAACACCCAAATGTAAAAAAATGATACAGTGGAAACCGGTTATAACGAAAACGGTTAAGACGAAATATCGTTTATAACGAAATAACATGTCGGTCCCGACAAAATCCTATCTCTTTACGTACGTTTTCCTTCGGTTATAACGAAACAAAATATCGGTTAGAACGAAAAGATCTTCGGTCTTGGAAGACCAACAAAGCAACTTTTTTCTGCTTGAAAGTCTCGGGTTACCCTCCCCGTATTAAAAAAAAAACTTTGACCAAGCGTCCCCCAATAAGGCGTACAGCAGTGGTCAAAAAAAAACTATCCGGACAGGAGGCTCAAATGGGACTTCACTCTCCTTTCACTGCTAGAACACGTCCCCAGCGCCACGCCTCTGGGCAGGCCCTTTTTCCAATCAGGTTCCCTTTCATCCTCGTAGGTTAGTAAGCCAGTCAGTGACGTAAATAGCTAGGACAGCCCTTCTGAGGTTAGAAAGCCAGTGACGTAGTCAGCTAGGATAGCTTTCAGCAGTGAAAGGCCGCAACC
>JAHZNP010001546.1:0-18202 GCA_020615345.1 Triops cancriformis
AGGCTGTAACCCCCCCCCCCCCCCGAACCAAAATCCTGGATACGGGCCTGATCTTCTCTAAGCGGTGAAATGTGCCCACCGGTCTTGTTTCAAAGGATTAAAGCCGAAAAAGATGAGAAAACGGGTTTTGAATTGATTTTGAATTCCAAAATTCTTAAGCGATCTTTTGCATAGATTGTGCATTTTCCTTCTCATTTTCTTGCGAACCAGCGTAAGCGCAGCTCACTGCTTTCCTTCAATCGTCAAACTCCGTAATTCTTTAATGTTTTGCTACCAGTATCTTCAAATTAACTTAAATTGACATGACCTGGAAATGTTCACTTTTCTAATGAATGCCCAGGCGTGAGCTAATGCTCGTTGCCGTCACACATGTTTCAGCTAAGTTGTAAAATATTTGATTTGTTAATAGATGCCACTCGTCCAAATTACGGAAGCTCTCACTTTATCGATAATAATTCACATAGAGAAAATACATACAGTAGATTACAAAAGATTGCTTCGGTTTTGACAAATTACACGATTTTGGACATTTACATGTCAAATTCTTTTAAATTTCAAGTAACCCCGTCGATTGTGCCAACTGCTTTTACTTTATTTTTTTCCGTACGGCTTGCGTGCGATCTGTTGTTGTTTCATTCTATGTTATACCTGCTAGCGTAATTTTATTACAGTACTCACAGTACAGCAGTGAAAAGTTTCAGTGAGCTTATGTCGACTTGCGTCCTCCAACCCATCTCCGGTCCACAACAGTTGACAAAACTAACGTCCTGTTGAAGTATTCGCGTTTTTCCATTGTCGTAAAGTGGTGTAATGAACTCGTAAATCCCGGTCTGGACTCGACGATGGCGTCAAGCAGACAAACCTCATTTGTGTGATGTTTTGTTGCGGAAACATGGTGCGAGCCTCAATAGGGGCTGGGCATAAACGTGTAAGGACTTTGTATGTTTATTGCCGGGGAAAACGTCACGATTTGGACACTAGAGTCCAAATCTCATGGCTGGCAACTTGAGTGATGCCTCGAGCCGCTTGGTCGCTCGAGAAGTCGCGCACAACGTCCGCTTTGACATTGAAAGGCGAACCATCACGCAACGGCGCTAAACTGGGCGGGAAAACGAGAACGCCAAGCCTTGCTGGCTTGGATGCAGCCGTTTTCTGTTTATTAACGCAAATATTTTTTTTTCAACTCGTTACGGGTATTGCCGTGGTCTCGTACTTGATTGTGTTTCTATGGCTCCCGCGGTCTCTTTTAAAAACTCGTATAAATCCATCTCCGTCCTCATCTTTCCTTTCTAAACGCAGTTTCGCCCTGCCAGGTCTTTCTCGACGAAATGAGCCGGGCACTTTGGATGCAGCCAGGTTCTGCTTGACGTTTTCCGGAGGTTTGGAAAAGTGGCCGACAAGGCAGGAGCAGGCGGACGCGTGTCACAAACCCGCAACGTATTACCCTGGCTTCTATAATTAACGGACATTCATCATGACAGTCAAATTTCGATCCGGGCATTTATGGTTCCGTGGCAGAATTATCAAGCCCCAGCAGTTTATAGGGCTCAAAGTCTTGGGTTGGACTGGAAAAAGGGGGCTTTGCCAAAAGAAGCGGTACCACGAATCATTAGCCGAGCTTGACGTTTACGACTCTTTGCGAGGGACCTTGGCCGTTAACCGAGTTATCCCCGGCAAAAGAGAAACTGGGCTGCAGGAACTACATGCATCTTGAGAAATAATCATAAAAAAATGTTTGGAGGGAGATGGACATGGGCTATACGCACGGGTAGGGGCCACGATGGGGTTTGGAAATGCCAAGTTTGATGAGGAGGAGGGAACTTGTCATGGTAAAATAATGTGACGGGAGAAGGGTAATGTACTGCACGATGGATACGTAGAGTACGTAGAGCGGGCCACCCGTCCCAAGGTAGACGTCTGAGTGCGAACCCCTCCAACGACATAAACCATACGAACAGGTGAGTTATGGCCGAGGACACGGAACCAACCCAACCATTGCTATACTTACCAACAGCTATTAAACACGAGTTAAGTATCAAAAGAAGGTCAATGCAGAAGGGCTTTCGTGTTTTGATCCGCTTTTGTGCCTTCGTTTTCCGTTTGCGTGAGAATGGGGAAAAAAGGAGGCAGCCCAGGGGTTCTTATTCGGCCAACGCAAGGAATTCTTAATTTCGGCCCGCTAATTAATTGCGAATGGACGGGTTTTACGCTTAGTCCCTTTCAATTCCGTGGTAATTATTTGTCCGTGGCTTTCCCGAACAGCTGAACAGCGTTATTCGAAGATATCATTATCGTTTTTAGGAAAGAGGTACAAGAAAACCGTCTCATTTCACGCGAACTTTATAAGCGCCTAACCGAGTACCACGCACAGAATCATCTTTGCGATAAGCTACGGTAGAAGGGATCGGAAGACAAGGGAAGTTGCTTTATTGGTCTACATTTCACCTTGAAAATCGAAATTAAAGTTGACTGGCTAAAAAGTTTTCACATTCTAAAAATCTGTACAAACCCCAACGAGTTAAAACTCTGAAATTTACCGTAACGACTCCTATCGGACGAGAAACCAACTGCTTGGCAATTCTATGCCGCAAGACGAGATAAGGCGTATTTTATTGTCAGTTGGTCCGTTCATCAGTTTCGCGTTAAGGATTTCCTAGTTAGCAACAACAGGACAAAAATTAGAACAAGGAGTTCAACACCTTACAACAACCTACCGTTCACAATAAAATAGCTATCCTCTCTTTTGTTTACAAGCCGTCAGACAGATTACAGACGTCACGACAAGAAATGATAGATTGCAAAACGTTGTAAAAAATACAATGCTCTTCCGTGTTTCTAATTGCTACTCACTTTACAAGCATTAGGCGACTATAGTGCGGAACGAACTATTTAAAATAAATACATTTAAAAACTCAAATATATAAGAAAATAATATAAAATTGCTTCTCTTCCTGTCTGTTACTTTTTACATTCCTTACCTGAAATTGTGTCCTTTACGTATATTTTTTTAGCAATATGAAATTGCTGTCATGATCGTTTTCTAATTTCCTGAAATGGTGATTGATTTTTATAAGCGTAAACCAACTATTTCACATCTTAGAAATTGAAGAACCAATTAAAAGCCACTTAATAATTCAGAATACACTAAATTAATTGATTACAATACAAACTTTCGAAAACTACTACAAACTACCAAACTTTTTTGAAAAAAATACCAAACAATTAACGATACAAGAAAATAGAATTATAAGTAAAACATACTCAATGAAATCTAGTCAACAAAAGAAACTAAACGCAAAGCCCAAAACCCCAATTATATTCCAAGCAGGTTTGTTTACAAACAATTGGCAGTGGCGGGCTTATTTCCTTTCTCGCTAGAAATACTGTACTCTTGAATAATAACACAACAAAACTCGCCTACAGACCGTACGAAAATGGAAGCGGATATCTGGGGGTTGGAAGGCAAAATAACCGCTGATGTACCGCAAGTCAATGAACAAAACCGCATTTTTAATGTGAAAATTTATTTTGTCCAGTTCAAGCCTCATTTTTACCTAATTTATACCTCAGTTGAAAATCATCTTAAATAAATGTAGGAAATCTACTTGAGCCGTTTACGAGAAACTAGCCATCCACCCCAGCGTGATAACAACAAAATGAAGGTTCACCCAAAACGGCAGCACCATCGGCCAGTTCGTCACAGAATAAAATGACCCACTAGAACTATCAAAGAATAGTTTCTGATAGCTTTAGTTCACACGCTATGTGTATGCTTGTAACCTCAGAGCATAGATGTTGCAACGGTTGCAATTAGCTGCCAATAGGTGGCGTAGATACGATAGCCTAAGGCATCTAAAGTTTTCCCTATTTACAAGACGATTAATCTCTCCTGGATGGGTTCAATAACCAACTTGCAGTTCGCTACAAAATTAAGGATCATCTTTCTGTGAGAACCAATGAAACAGAACTGTTGGTGGAGGATTACGTTAAGATGCTTCACGGAGACGGCAACGACCCAGGCCAGGCAAGTAAGTGCCAACCGCTTTGTTAATGTTTACGGGTCGGGTGTTGGGTACTCTGCCGACGGAGATGGACTGGGTTATGAAGTGTTTTTAATTTGCGCCTTCCCAAAACGAGAAGACGGGAAATAAAAGACAAGGAAACACATTAGGGACTGGGCCAGAGATGATATTATATTATTCCGCTTATGCCCTCAACTTGTTCCTCTAACACATGTGAGTGGATGTGTGTGTGTGTGCGCAAAACGTCGCAGCGTCATAAAGACGACTCTGCTAACCCTTTTTACCGCGACTGGCCCGAGTCGTAAAAAGTTGGAATCATTCCTGTCTTTGCAAATCAAGCGAATATGTCTCCTGCTTAGAAGGAAACTTTTCCGGCGCTCTGCTGGGTTCTCCGGTGTCGCTCAATTAGATGACAAGGTGGTAAGAGAGGAAGGAGGGTGGGAACTGGGAAAAGGGCAAGAAAAGAACAGCAGAGCCATTCCCAGCCAAGTTGGGCCCCAGCAATATGCCGGAGACCATTTCTCGTTCTGAGGCAGTCGCCAAAGTAGCGACGGGCATGTGTGGGTGTGTGTAGATGTGGGTCGCAGCATGCATTAAGCCACGAGATATAGCTCGGCTAAAGTTTCAGGGCAGAGCCAACTCGCAAATCAACCCATTTGAATGCATGTTGGTTCGTCAGCCGTCACCGTCAGCCTCGGCGCCACGGCGTACTTTAAGCCCACCCCCTTTTTCCCCCCGAGTGGGTCATGGCGGGTTGAAATGAGTCCGAAGGGCCGTACGAGGTGTCTCGTGTGTGTGTGAACATTAGGTTGATACCCCAACTTGTATGTACACTACTCTCTGGGCGTTTTATACGTCGCCGCTCCGGCTTACTTACGCTTCGCACGTCTTTTCCTTCACTGGGTTACTCTTATTCCTTCCCAATGACGGTGAATTATAAACAACACAGACCGATTCCATTATGTCGAAGGGTTTCAGACCCCTTTTACCCTCCCACTGTTACATGAATAAAACTTGTGATCGAGCTAACAAAACGAGTTATGCCTACGGCGTCTCTTGTATAGCATTTCATTGTTGCTGCTGGCAGATTTCAGGGGCGGTAAGGTAAAACAGGCCAACTTGGTGTAAAAATATCAAGCCGTTCCAGAACCGTAAATGGAGAATGTTGTCTTTTTACTGTACAGCAAGAGAGAATTGAATTCATTAGGCGATATCAGTCTTATAGTGATAAGGAAAATTAGAATGACGAATTTGTGACAACAGATGTCGCTAATATGCAACCACAATCGAGTGACAGCGAAACTCCCTTCAACTTGGTTACTTTGAGTAAAATTCAACCGTTTCAACTCGTGTTCAAGTCAATAATGTCATCTTTACTTTCTGAGTTAAAATTACTTGGAAATCTACAAGGCTACCAAAATTCGAGTTTTCTGAAAAATTTGACTGAAGGTATTTACTGCCACATTAGTTAACGTGAGTTAGAAGAAATAGTATCGTACGTGCAATTCTTTATCCAAGTCCTTTTTCTTAATTTGTAGTCTCCGAGGCCGCAACCAGCTTTTCGCATGCATTTTTTCGTACTTTTTTCCCTTTGATTTAGTACCTTATCGAAATTCGACTATAAACATAAAAATGAACGGCTTCAATCTGTATTCTGTAGAGTTTGACATTCCAGATGATTTGCCTTGAATGGGTCTTTCAAAATAATTGTGAACATATTCTTAGTCTCAATTGCAATTCAACTGAGTTTGCCACAGGGCTGCTACGTAAAATTTATAACAGTAAAAGATGCTAGTGGATAGGTTAATGGTGTTCATTCTAATGTTGAGTAAGATTCGTTAAAGTTGTAAGGTTTGTGGTTATTTTGTCTACACCGAAAATACTAAGAGTTACCTGAAAATGAGTGAATTATTATTAATTGCTTCTTACGCAAGAAATAGGTTAAAACATTGGATTTAAAAAATCGTACGAAGAATAAGCGACACATCCACTTCTTCTACGGTTCAACTTCCATCGTTTTCATTCATATCGTTCTTTCAGGAAACCCCTTACCCACGTTCTCATGATTAAAAAACGACCCAAACAAACCGTCCTATTGCCAACGTACCACGCCACTCAAAAAAAGCCTTGCTGCGGGTCACAAAACGTTTAAAAGCCGATGGAGTTTGTTTTTTAAACGTCTCTTTTAGAGGCACATGTCCTCGTTACAAACATATGTTTAGTTACACCGAAAAAAATCTGATTTGTATCCGTATAATGTTAAAAAATTGTGGCTAAAAATAAGGTTTCAACATTATATTGATGAAGGTAATGTTAAAACATTAAATGGCTGAAAATAATCTTAAAATATAATACTGCTACAGTCTTTTCCATAATTTTATACTCGGTTACAAAAAGACACATTCAACGTTGAGAAAACATTTGATACTGGTCGATTGAACGATTTTTCATGTGCGGTTTTTATTATGTATCAACGGATCAACTGGGGTAAAATGCTAGGAAAAGAGAAGATAACAATGCTCTAAATTCATTTGAATGTATTCTGATTTCTGGAGTCAAAATCTCTCCCATTCCAACAAATATAATGTACAAGAGAACGAAACACGATTTTCACCTCGGTAAAGGAATGCATGCGGTAGTTGTAGAAACTTTCTTCAAACTTCCTGGGACCTGCTTCAGAAAGAAACAAGTGGCGGTCTTGGCTACTTCCTTTTACAAAGCCCTAATTTATCTAATTACACTATAAATAAACAGAGCTCTAGAAATATCGAGAAACAGGGAATTCTTAGTACAGACTCCTTGTCAAAACCTGTCGGCAATCGAGTACGACACTTCAACTAAATTACGATCTTGATGATGAAGACCCGGGCTGGTTGTGAAAAACTCCAAAGCGAATCCCATTCCCGTTACAAGGTAATAGGAAAATACGCGAACACTGAACTTTCCAACTACGGGACAGTCACGGAACAGACGTCTTTACAGCGTACCCACAAATCAATGTATTATCTAACACGAACGCATTTTCCAGCTTTACATAGTTCACCTGAACATTTAGGAGACGTTTCAACGCATGTTTCCTGTGTCTATTAAACGTCTATTTTGAGACTACGTATCACTCTATTTACGATTAAAAATATGCGCCCATTCTCGAAGGTCCGAATGTCTATTCTACGTCTCTTTTTTTCGACGTACATTACGTGTGCTACTTGGATTGTGAAATAGATCCGCTGGCCGCTGGAGAAGGTGTGACTGAGTGAAGGGGGGGAATAACGTTGGAGGTAAGCTGTTATCAGAAGAAACAAAGTGGCTAGAATTAGAGGAACACTTGGATCTGCCAAGACCAGGATGGTTCGGGGTGTGAAATGGGACTCATTTCCTAGGCAGAAAAAAACAAAATAGCGCGGCCACGGCAAGGCTGGCTTGGTTTGCGTTGCTTCTACAGTTAGCAAGAGCCGATCGTTGGTAACGTTTCGTCTCAGAGGAGGGTTCGGCAGTATGGCGCTATTATAACCAATGGAGCCATTTGCATGCAGGCCGTGTCAGGTGTACAGTAGGTTAGTTTTGTTCGGCTCGGACCCGGGTGCGAATCGCGAAAGCGGGGACTTGGCTCGCAGACACTAGCAGATCCGACAACAATAAAGCAGCTCGTCTGTTCTCAGCCTTGTTCAAGTGCGCTTTGAGTAATGAGCTGAACGTGACTGACGGCTGGAGCAATAGATCTTGCGAGCTTATGCAATGGAGCCCAAAAATGCGCCGCTGGGCACTGGGCTGGACACGGAACCTCGCAATTGTTATGCAAAAGGGTGTGCGTCTTCAGAATGCCCCTTGCGAAACTGTAAACCCAGTTGCGAAACTAATCGGTGCACTATAGGTGGCCCTTTGTACCATTTCAGATCGCGCCACGATTGGCTTAGAAAAGCTCAAAACATGAAAGATTGCCGTTGACGTTACGGAGTCGTAATATTCGTCCAACTGCTACACCAAGACATTACCGTGGAACACACTTCAGAGCAACTCGGACAGCGAAAAAACCCGCTTAAAGAGAAGTTTTTCTCCAGTCCCGTTTCACTCCCACTAACACAATGAAGATTAAAGGGCAATGGACACCAAAAACGCATATAGAGATTTTGATGGATTATTATAATAAATATTATTCTAAAAATAAAGAACTTTGTTTCGATTTTTTCGGGCCAGCCGTTCTGGAGATATGTATTCCGAAATTTTGGCCTTTTCCCGCCATGAGAAGCGTGACGTCACGGACGGGAACATTTGAATTTCATGGACAATGGACATCAAAAACGCATATAGATATTTTGATGGATTATTGTAATAAAGATTATTCTAAGAGTAAAGAATTTTGTTTCGATTTTTTCTGACCAGCCGTTCTGGAAATATTTATTTACGAATTTTTTGGTCTTTTCCCACCATGATAAGCGTAACGTCGCAGACGTGAACATTTGAATTTCAGATTTCTTATTTCCTAAATACTTTCGTTATAATTTGGCACCTGAGAAAGGCACTTATATCCGGAAACTAGATTTTTTGCTCCTTTTTTATAAGGTAAAGTTGTTATTTTAGTGTCCATTGCCCTTTAACCTCGGATTATGCCAACTCGGTTATTGAGAAAACCCGCATATCGAGAAGTAATTTCCAATCCTCACTGGGAATCTTACGCGATTTTTTAGGTCCGGTTAATATCAACCAACCAAGGACGCGCTTAACGAAAACATCTAAACATAGGAGGCCGGCAAATTTCAAGAAAAGTTTCTAGGAATTCTTGTTTAAGCGCATTTCACTACAGAAACAGACACTACACAGTTCCCAAATTCCTGTTCTATATTTCGTGATCTCCAATCAGTTTATGGAGAAGAAAGTGTGGCAAACAGTTATTTAGGATGAAGTGCACAACTTTATCTTTCTCTACTGGAAAAAATGAAACACAAGTGTCTATTGCACAAAAGTTATCTGTTTACTCGAGAGTTATCACAAAAATAAAAAGGATAACGAAAATATTTGAGACGATTGGCGAAACAATTTGAAGTCAGCTCGGAAGCGCCAACGAACCAACGATTTACAGAAAAGAAATAAGTTTTATGCTTATTTTACTTGCAATTTCTTTTATCCAGTACTACTAATACGCTACTTAAATACAAGCTAGTTTTGTTTAGGATATAGGATATGGTTTTGTTTTTACTCAATTGGTGTTTCTAGACGTTAAAAATAGCCACCTCGGATAACCGCAAAACCCACTTAAGGAGAATCAGGCGGTCGGTCCCGGGTCCTTGCTGTCAAGCGGGTTCCACTGTATAAGCTCTCTCGTTCGGACTGTACGAGAATGGAACTTACGCCCAAACAAAAGAGAGTCTCGAGAACCACAGTATAAGGCTTACACAGTAGGATAACAGGGGTATCTTCCAATGTTAAGGTTTTCGACGAGCTTTCTCGGTCTCAGGAGGATGTGTGGGGCTGAAGGAAGATAGGAGGGTATGGATTCACAGACTTACCCATGCCCCCAGTAAGTAGGCATTCCTAATCTACTAGGAAAAAGATTTCACAAAGGTAACACAATATTCCAAAAAAGGGCCACCTTTCTTCCTGACCTTCCCTTTTCTCCCCTGACCATTTGTAAACTGTCGTGACGTTTTTTGAGCGGTACTGGTAGGTTTGCGAATATACCCTTTGCTAACCTGTCCTTTTACCTGAATGTACTCTAGGGACCCGTCAAAACCTTAACATTGGAAGATAGCCCTGTTATCCTACTGTGTAAACCTTATACTGAGTTGAGAACTACGTAAAACGATGATTAAGTGCTTTGACCGAGCTTTCTTTTTGTATCTACCTACTATCATAAGCTGCGGCCTGTTGATGATTTTATATATTGTTCAATCGGTTTCAATTGACAGCTTTTCGTTCACCGTTTAATGAAAATGACAATAAGTGACGCTAGTCACTTCATGAACTTTTTGACGTTAATGTACATATTTAGTGTTTTGTTTGTAACGAAGAATTACGTCATCTTTGGGTATTGCGAAGAGTACTTTTTCTAGGATGAATAACAAAAGGAAGATTCGCGAGCACGACGGCTTGATGGCGGTAAGGCCGGTTACAGTGGGACTGGATAAGAGGGCTACTAAGTCTAAAAGAATCACTACAAAAATCAAACGCTTAAGATTCCATCAGGGCCTTAATCTTTTCCATCTCCTTTCCTTAGTCTTAAACACACTTTGTCAGATTCATTTGATTGTATTCAACTGTTTTACCGCAATAGGCGAAAGCCTACCTGGTCAGTCAATAAAAAAAAAACTTTGCACTGGTTATCGACGCGGCCTCATTCACTCAAATACTAACTATTTGCAAATTAATTATTGCTAACTGGCAGGCAGTGAAATTTGAAATGAAGCTTTCAAACTTTTCGCGATTACAATCATCCCTCTTACATATTCCATTCGCTATTACATATCACAGCCATTGACACACACCTTTAAACGGAATTAGTATTTTTCCAGTTTCCCAGGAGCTTCTTATCTACCGTTTGTCATTTCCGGCCATTTTTGAGAAGTGGTAACGATCACGTTGCATTGTGATAACTTCATAACACAGGTGCGCAAAATTAAATTCGTTTTGGTGTGTTTAACTTCATTGTAATTAAATTCGGTACGAATGGAACTACCAGTTCAATTCCTGAATGCGAAGGACTAATAAAAACGACTGAATTGCCAGCCATGACATAAAATTGGTTTAATCGAAAAGTTTTCGGCACCTTTTCGAAAAGTAGGCGTAAAGAAAAAAATGTGTAGTTCTTTCCTTACATTCGTTTTCACTGCCTTGGGTATATTGGACAGCGTTAAACTTTTCCCTCGACTTGCAATGTTTTGCGCGCTTTCACTTGAATGTAACTTGTTACTAAAATGACGTTGAATTTAAGTTCCTTTGAGATGAAGTAAAATGCAAATAAATACTGATTGTAACACTACATTTTCTGAAATGGGGTGATTAGAGTACAAAAGGATGCAACTGGCTGAAACTGTTTTCTAAGAAATAATCGACTTAAAAGGGACTTGACTTTAAAGTTTTACGAGTGTTCGAAAATATTGAAAATAATCACTTTCTTAATTTCTGCCATTCTGGGCTGAAATAAGCTTTCCGCTTTTCTCGCTAAGGGCTTGAATTTGTCCGTCTGAGAACAAATCCATTGGAACTGACTGGCAAAAAGACTAAATTTGTAGTAACTGATTAAAAAAATAGCTGGCTTATTAAAAAAAAGCTACTTACAAGTTTCTTTTCAATTTCAACACTGTACAAATCTTCTCTTCTTGAAAGCTTATAAACATCCGCTTTCAATATGTTTAAAATGAAATAGTGAACAACTCTGTAAAAAATAATAAATATAATAGAAATAACACAATAATAGAAAGCCTTGCTCACGCTGAATTAAACTAAAAAACTGCTTTTACTTACTCTTTCCTCCAGAGCCGCAATAAAATTGTCAGGTCACTTGCTGGTTCTCTTCCTTCATTTAACTGTGAAATTTATTTAGCTGGACTTGAGAAAAGCTGAAAATGACTTGAATGACAGAACATCGTTTTGAATTTTACTTGAATTGACTTTACCGCAGGTAGTCACAAAAGCATCAGGCGGTGGAACGCTTTTCCAACCGAACGGCGCCTTTGAAGTCCTAAGAATTTAAGTTGGCAATTCTCAAATTTGCACATACAACAAGAAAAGACCATCAGCAAATCGGCATCGTTGATAGTCAGCGCGGGCCTTAAGTACTGATGATCATACCAACGACATGGAATCACACATCAGTCATTTTAAGCACCGTTTTGCTGTTCGGACGCGAAAGCAGCCTACTACGGTGTCTGTTGGCCTTGCTGGTCTAGTTGATCCATGGCTGTCAGTGTTGCTACCACAAAATGCCAGTACGAACATAATACTCTCCTCGGCGCTTTTCTCGTCTTGGATTAGGGGAATATAGGTAAAGTAGGTTCGGAACTTCAGTTTGACTTCTAGGTATCTTTTAGACTGAATCTGGACGAGTTTTTTGTGCACGCAGCCATTACTCAGCCATGACTACGCGCGCCCATCATTTGCAGGATTGTCAGAATTCACCTGAGACCATAGACGCACGAGGAGCACAGCGTAGCAGCGGATTCTTCCTACGTTTATTGCAATACATTTAGTACTCAGCTTTACGTTAACAAGTATACTGTACGATACGCTTACTGTCGCAGGGGGTTTCTACAACCCTTGTACTGCCATATCATCCTAGCTGTCGCCATGTATGTTATTCAGCGCACGTCGAGTTTTGCGTCGCTTCGAACGAAACTCGCTGACCCATTTTCTTTCTTTCTGACGTGATGGTTATTACATGGGTAATTTCTACAGCTCTATTTGTTCTTGTGGGAATGGAGGCAAGTGTCTCTTATCAACATTGACCTAAAATCTGTACTTTAATGTTCACTGCGCAGTATCAGGGTTAAGCCGGTTGATGTAAATAGAAACACCGGTAGGTTCCAGTGACAGGCGGCTAAATGACGCTTTTGATGGGCAAATTCTTGTGTTCCATTACGGCTCGTAGTGCCATCTACGGGTGAATTACTAAGAGCACTGAGATGGGAACTTGCCGGGCTACAAGGATGTGCGCGTGGAAACTTTCCTTGAGATTTCTCCAAAAAGATATAAGTACATTTGTAACACCAAAGTACCTGTTGTCACGGCGTAGTTTTAAAGACGTGGCCGAGTGGTAAAAGGGAAATTGCCGTTACATGGGTACAAACAATAGGATTCTAGAGTTGCACTAAGAAGTGGATTTTATTTAGAACACAAACGTTACAGGATAGAAGGGAAATAAGGGGAAGCTGGGAGTGGAACCAGCCAGACTTGGAAGTGTACTCATGACAAGTAACTGTCCTACACTGGGGACCTAGATCTTAGACAAGTCTGTGTTTTTATAGGGAAGTATTGCAATCTAAGCACTTCCGATCCGGAGCACATGCCATTCCTGGAAATGACGTAGCGCAATTTGATTTTGCTTACCACTACAACTTGCCCTGTTACACTGTCGTGGCCACACCTTAAAACTCAAGACAGAACGTTTCCTCGAATATGTAGGCCGCTGGACCTTTCAAAACCGAGTAATGGATGAATGGAACAGCCTGCCAGAAAAACTGACACAATCCTTCTCCACACAGACGTTTAAAAAATCACTAGATGACCATTATGGCTCAAAAAAGTTTGACCCGGAACAGTTCCGTAGAGACAAATAGGTCTGATTATAAAAAAATCCCAACAATGTTAGCCCCAAACAATTATTGTGATATCTGTGAAAGTTTCTAAGAGGCTTTGTGCCTTATTTGTTGCAATAAATAATAATCATTAGCTCGCAATTTGCTATCTATAGGAAATTGACGAGTCTTAAGATTCTACTGGTATTATCATGTATATTAAATCAATATGCATTATCATTTATGTATTTATTATTTCTGACACCTTTATTGTGGTGCCAATGTGCAGCATTAACTTCTGGCATCCAAAGTAGTCAAGGACGTAGGCAGGAATTTTCAAAAGGTACGCAGTATTCCTTTTCTGGGCCCTCCTCCCCCCCCCCCCCCCATTGTTTACAAATGACAAACAGAACAATTTTTTGGTGTTTTTTAATTGCAACTTAACATTTAGACGTTGGTCTTCACATGGATCAAAATCACGAACTAATTTTGCTACATCAATCTCAGTATCGTGGTGTATATGAAGCAGAGCAAGACCGGTAAGTCGGGTTTGGCCCGTTGTGTTCCACAAATAAGTTTTAATGCGGTGCAGGGTGCTGAACGAGCGCTCGACTGTGGCAACGCTAACTTGTAGAGTTGCTAAAATTTCCGCTAAGGGACGACAGCGTTTCAATAATGTTCTCTGGTGCTTGGTCAAGCCTATTATGTTTCCATTTCATTTACCACGATAAAACTTGAAATTCAAAATCCTTGAGAGGGAACAGTACCAGGTCCTTTTGAAAGGCTTCGTAGATATCCTTGGCTATTTCCCTACCTTGTCGAGAATCGAGATCAAGCCTCTTCACCTTTGCAGGAATTAGATGCTGAGCTAGAAACTTCTGCCGCTTGTCCACTAGTTGGGTTTGTAATTCGGCAACTACGTTGTCCAAAAAAGGAACAAAGACATTTCGCCGATAATACGTTTATGGATCTCCTGCTGAAGCACTACTCCTTTTTGTTTGACTGCCACATATTCGGGGCATAGATTCCTCCATAAACACTGAATCTGCCATTATTCGGACTTCAGTAAAAAGTTCTCGAAACTTCTCGTCGGAATTAGCTCGCATACTTTTTAAGACACCTATGACTGCGGCAGCTTCATCGGATGCTTCGATGAAATCAATGTTTTTTTTTGAAGATTCAAATGCAGTACTTTTGTTGCGCTGAGCACTTCCTCTGTACACATTAGACTTACAAGGAAGTCAAATGTTCGAATTGAGTACAAATATCTCTCGGCATCACCGTCATCATATTCCGCAATCTTTTCCAAACTGCTGACAATTACTAGGTATTTGGATTTAAAACCACTTAAGCAATCGGCTTGACTCATCCATCTCGTAGGTAGAGGAGACTCGGGTCAAAAGTAACGTTACGCGAAAGTAACAAAAATCATAGCTTTTGAACGAAACGTCTCTTGTAGCTGTAAAAAAACAGGGTCATGTCAAATACCGTTACGCAGCCTTAAAAAAGTTGCAAGTGAAACGATTGAGATTTAACCGAGATAATCAACTTTATTTGATTTCGCTCCATTTTTTCGTGAAAACGGGTGGTACTTTATTGCCCGTTGCGTTAACTATAGCTTACCAAAAAAATCTAAAAAATATTTTTTAAGCTCACCGAACGCTGCTGAACGACACAGTAAAAGCTCAAACGCTATAGTTTCATACTTGTTTTTACAAGTGTCATGTTTTGTAATAACTGAAATAGATGGCGTTGGTGTACCACGTATTACGTGTGCACCTAGACAATAAAGACCAGTCCGGATTTAACCTTCAACCCGCTTGCTTGCTTTTCTCTTCACCTGCTTTACCTTACAGATTACGACCCTGCTTTTCCTACCTGGCTTTCCCTTCGACCGACCACTGCGACTTAACAATTTTGGCGACGAGGATGGGATTCCCTTGATGGTTCCCTTGATTAAAATTCCTTGCGGAAAGATACAGTTTGAGTGCATTTTGAACATTGTGAATGCGGGTTTTCCGGCTCAACTTGCAATTTGGTCGTATTGCGCATTTGCTTGAAGTCCTTGGGTTACCCTTGCTAGAGGCAACTTTCACCCTTTTCGTGGATTCACCTTTCCAGTTGTTCGGGTGAGCTCGTTCTTTTTCTTTTCCTCGCTGCTTTCCGCGAGCATTCCTTTTCCTGTTCACGTGAACTTACATCATGGCTACGTCAACCCCTACGGCACCTTCCGCACCGGCTTTTTCTGCGTAGCATTGAGCCATATGTTAAGGATGGCAACTGGCGAATATACCTTAGCAGACTCCGCCAGTTTTATATTGCTAATGGCACAGTCGACTCGGAACAGAAGCGTGCATATTTTTTCCCTCTAGTGGGAGAGTATGCTTGTCAGAAGCTGTGGCAAATTTGTACCCCCATTGATCCTACGTCGAAATCCTTTGAAGAGATTTGCAATATACTTAATGCGCATTTCGTCGAGTCTACAATTGAGATCTCGGAAAGGTTCAATTTTTACAGCCGCAAGCAAAAACCGGGAGAACCTCTCAAGGAGTTTTTAGCCGAGTTGCGTATGCTGTCGAGAGACTGTAACTTCGGTAGTTTTCTAAATTCCGCTTTACGAGATGCCTTCGTAGTAGGACTTCATGACGTCCACGTACAAGGGAAGCTTTTGTCAGAGGCCGACTTGACTTTGGAAAGGGCTTTTCAATTAGCTTCGTCTCTAGAAAATGCAAAGATTAAAGCACGTGAAATGTCTTCGGCTGGCGTAGTTAACACCCTAAAAAAGAGCAAGCCTGATTCCGAAATTTCTTGTTTCCGTTACGGTAATACCACGCATAAAGCCAATAATAAAAATTGCCCTGCTTTAAATCAGTTTTGCAAAATCTGTCAGAAGAAAGGTCATTTCGCGAAAGTTTGCCGTAGTCGTTCAGAAGTGACTTCTTCGAAATCAAAGACGCCGTTGCCCAGGATTCAGAAGAATCTACATGCTAGGAGAACAAGAAATCATTATTTGCAAGAGGAGTCTAACACAGGAGATTTCAGCGAAAGATTGTATTCCGTTAACTCAGTTACAGTTTCGAAAATGGGAAACGCGAAACCTTACATGGTAGACGCCCGCATAAATGGTCAACCAATTAAGATGGAGATAGATACGGGCTCCTCTGTTTCATTAATACCGAAATCTGCTTGGATAAGGTTGGGTTGCCCTCCACTGACGTCACCTGATGTTCAGGTGGAAACTTACATTGGGCATGGTGTTCCAATTATGGGCAAGATCAACGACATTCCGTTTACCCTCCACCCTAACGTTCGTCCAGTGGACATAGGAGTAGTGGATTTACCACGTACACCTTTACTAGGCCGCAACATCTTAAAGCAATTTAATCTGGAGGAAGAATTAGTTGGATTGTTTTCCACCGTTCGAGTAAATTCCGTAGCATCACCTTCATCTGTTGCATCGAGTTCTCTTAAATCGGCGGATACCATAAAATCCAAGTATGCGCCGTTGTTCGAACCGCTTGACATACGTGCTACTCCCATTGCCGTAGTTCACCTTGACCTGAAATCCTCTGCAGTTCCCCGTTTCGACAAGCCTAGGTCACTGCCTTATGCTCTGAGAGAGCCAGTCAAGAAAGAGCTGCAACGTTTAGAAGCTAATGGGGTCATTAAAAAAGTCGCTCACAGTGACTGGGCAGCCCCCATTGTGGTTGTTCCCAAATCCAATGGCAGTATTCGTATTTGTGGGGATTACAAAGTATCGGTCAATTCAGAATTACTAATTGACCAGTACCCACTCCCCAAACCTGCCGATCTGTTCGCTACCCTGGAAGGAGGAGCATACTTTACGAAGCTGGACCTATCTCAAGCATATTTACAGCTCGCTTTAGGAGACGAATCGCAGCCTTTAACAACCATAAATACTACTTGGGGTCTATACCAGTATTGCCGACTCCCCTTTGGGATTGCATCAGCCCCTGCAAAATTTCAGAAATTTATGGACGAGCTGCTCCATGATTTACCATTTGCCAAATGTTACATTGACGATATCCTTATTTCGGGAAGCACCAAAGAGGAACATCAGACAAGGCAGGATATTATTCTTAAGAGACTCCAAAATGCCAACGTTCGCCTTGATTTCTCTAAATGTATGTTTGGACTGACAGAAGTTCCGTTCCTCGGCATTACCGTCTCAGCAAAGGGTCTTAAGACAGATCCGTCCAAGATTCGGGCAGTAAAAGACGCTCCTAAACCAAAGGATGTCAAGGATGTGCGTACATACCTCGGACTAATCCAATATTATGGAAAATTCATTCAGAATTTATCTTCGATTGCTGAGCCGTTGACTGCGTTGACCCGGCAAGTGGTTCCGTTCGAATGGGGACCACCCCAAGAAAAGGCATGGTCATTGCTTAAGAAAAGATTGAGCTCAGAACCAATCCTTTGTCACTTTGACCCGAAGCTACCCGTCCGCTTGGAATGCGACGCTTCCTCGGTAGGAGTTGGTGCGGTCCTTACACACCGTTTTCCTAATGGTGACGAAAGGCCGATAGCTTATGCCTCCAAAACCTTATCAAAAGCCGAGAGGAATTATTCCCAGATTGAACGGGAAGCATTTGCGATTGTCTTCGGTGTGTCCAGATTTCACGATTACGTTTATGGACGAAAATTCAGTCTTGTAACGGACCATAAACCCCTCCTTGCAATTTTGGGTCCCAAATCAGGAATCTCTTCAATCGCTGCTGCTCGTATGCAAAGATGGGCTTTAAAGCTAGTCGCGTATTCCTATGAGATGGAGTTTCGTAGATCGGAAGATAATTTAAACGCGGATGCGCTTTCTCGCTGTCCATTACCTCAAATCTCTGTGGATGGATCTGATGCTGCTGCTACCTGCTGCAATATGATGATTATGGAGGGCAGGCCCGTATCCAGGATTTTGGTTCGGGGGGGGGGGGG
>JAHZNP010001547.1:0-18191 GCA_020615345.1 Triops cancriformis
CACAAGCTTGGTCTAGCGCCCTATGCTTTTTTATACAAGATAACTAGACTCTTTTGTGGCTCTAATGTCAATTTTAGTCATATTATGAGTTCCCGCCCTACTACAAATTTAGCGCCCTAAAGTTAGTTTGGCGCCCTTAATTTGGAAAATTTTGGTACGCACGTGCGTACTGTGCGTAATTCTAGTTACGCCACTGATTACGATTGATAATCTAACTGCTAGTTACGATACTAACGACAGGCTTGGTACTGATGTAATAAACAGACATTAGAAATTCTGGAAAAATTAAAAGTGAATATTGCAAACAAACTGAAATCAAGAAAAAAAACAAGAGAAAGAATTCGCTTCATGAAGCGAAATTTAACACTTGGGACAAGTCATGCTTCGGAAAAGTTTGTCAATGACAATCGAGGACTCAATTCCTACGACACGCGCCAGCTCCAAAAAAAAAAAGATTCCGGAGTCTAAGAATGAAATGACGTCTGACCCAAATGTAGAAAATATGATTAGTGTGTATAAGGATGCCTCACGTGTAAGTACATATGGAGAGAATGAGTCAACGTCGTGCCTAGGAAAACGAGCTGTTAATGAAACACGTAGTTTTCGGATGAATACAGCAAATCAAAATTAGAAACATTTCTGAACTCGTAGTCAGAATGATCCTGGAGAGCAACGACTATCTGATTGGCAATAAAGTTAATAAAAAATTGAAAAGGATAGCTAATGCTGTGTTCTTGAAAGGAGTTGAGTACGTCTCATGAGAAACTACCCCATTTAGATGATAGCGAACGATTGACATTCGTAACGAAAATGGTACATCCTGCACCTCAATTAGACGTGCAACGATACAATGGCATCTAGTCATTTTTCAATGTATATTGGGAACAGTAATCACTATTACAGTAATTCAAAATTAGTAAAAGAATGAAAACTTATATGGGGTCACTCGAAATGTCCGTGCGACCACTTTCGTGTGCAAAAAGCCCCGGTATTTCTCTGAGTGCCTGTGCGCACTTTTTTGCTTTTTTGCTTGTCTCTCAATGATACGTTAACCAAAGTTTTGTGATTTTTGACTTGAATATGAAGTGTCTATTCAATGCTGAAAGAAGAACGGTACCGCTGTAAATTTTCGCCTTTTTATGCGTTATAGTTTCCACAGATGTCTCAACGGTTCAGAAGCGGCTAGAAAAATGTGTGCAGCTTATGGCCCTAATGCCTTAAGAGAACCCGTGGTTCCGAAACGGTGCCGCTGTTTCGAACGGGATTTTGTTTTGTCCAAGATGGTGACTGACCGTGTCGCCCTTAATTGGTCGATACGGACCAAATAATAACGTTTTTGGACACAAACTCACATATGACAATTCACGAGATACAGGAGATTGTCGGTGTGTCACATAATAGCGTTGTGAACCACCCGAAATCAGCTGGAAACGTGAATATAGCGGACGTCAGGCTCAGACACTGCATAAGCGATAGGAACCTGGAACAGCGCGTAGACGCGTCCGAGTTATTGCTGAATAAAAACAAGGGGCATCTTTTTCGGAGGAAGTTGATTACGGGAGACGAAAAGTAGACTGTCTGCAATAACGTAACAAGAAAAAGATCTTGAGGATCAGGTGACAATCGTATACAAATTGTATGTAAGGCTGGGCTCCACCCGAAGAAGGTAATGCTGTGATTCAGGTGGGGTTTTAAAGGAGTGTTTCATTATGAGCTACCCCCAGAAGTTCAAATCATCAATTATGACAAACACTGTAAGCAACTGTAAATTTTGAAGGATGCCGTTGCTTAAATGCGTGCAAAATTGTCCAACAGAAGAGGCGTAGACCTCCATCACGAAAACACGCATCTTTGCCTACCTGACAAAAATTGTTCGAAGTTTCCAAGGATGTTCAATCACACACTTCTTATACTCCTGGCATTACTTCATCGGACTATCATTTTGTTTTATCTTTACAAAATTGTCCGTATGGAAAAAAATCGAGTCTGATTGCCATAAAAAAAGCACCTCTGATTAGCTTTTTTTCTTGCAAAAAGCAAAGACGTTCTTGGAGAAATCCATCTTTGATTTACCCAATCGTTCGTTTAAAGTGACCGAACAAAGTAATTATTGTATTATTGAACAAAACTAGTGATGTTCAAAGATATTCGCTTTCAATACATTAGTCAAGCTAATCCTGAGGAAAAAGAAAGTGGCAATAGAGCTTCAGCAAACATTAATATTGTATGCAGAAACTCCAAACAAACGTTTTCATCATTGCAAGGATGTAACAGGCATTCAGCATCGTGTAAATCGCAATATGTTTCCTCTAACACGAGCTGTCAAACGGGTGAGAGCCGGTAGGGGAGAGCCGCCATTGTTCGAACCATTGTTATTGATTTATGTTTACGTCTGTGGTTCACGTGGCATTAAATTGGCTGAATTGTAATCGTAATGGCTTTTTAAAACCGTCTTTATTAAGCTTGGTATTGTTGACAATTGTTGCTGTCATTGATAGTTATATAACGATGTATAAGCAATTTCTAAAAATAATGAACAAATATGGTATATTACGCAGATATAGTGTAGACAAACTTAAAAAAGTTGCCGTGTAATGAATTGTCCGTGTATTGAATCAGCCAATCCCCCTGTGAAACACATCGACAGAGTGTATACGAAATGATCCATACGTGGATCCGTACTAGAATTCATGAAAGCCTACAACAACAAACAACCAAGCCCAGGACAGCCACCTATCCATGTTTATCAGCAACTGCACATTCCAGCATTAACAATCTTTCGTTGGCACAGCTTAATCGACATTTCAGCCTGTCGTCTTGTTGATGTTACAGTGGAGTCCACTTATAACGATATCTGCACTGTAAAAACAGATACCAAAATTTGGTGCATTTTTATCGCCTATAATTGGAACCTTCACTAAAAATTGGTACCTAACGTTCAAATATTGAATAACTCCATAAGAATGGGGTGAGAGGTACTACAAACTGGTATTATTCGCCGAATTTTGGTGAACTTCACCAATTAATGGTAAATTATTTTAAATCCCGGCTTTCTCTTCCAAAAAACGGTAGTATATTTTCCATAAAATGACATCTCATTCTATAAATCGGCGTCTTTTCTTTTTATTTTCCCGACTAAAATAAGTAATTGTCGTTTAAATAAGATTACATATTTTTCAAATTCCGCTCTACAAAGTTTTGCTGAACAACTTTATGCACTACAAGCCATTGCTTAATTTGCAGCCATAGGTAATTTTGTTTTTGTAACCAGGTAAAATGATGATTTAATTTTATTTGGATAACCTTCGTTCCTAATATCGTCACGTTTGTACAAATGTCGTACTCGATAGTCTTGTACTTCATTTGGTGAGATTATAATCTCAAAATTGTCTTTGCGGGTACTCAGTTTATAAGCCTGTAAATGATGGTCATAATACTCGGTATCTAGCATACGACAGCAAAATGAATATAAGCCAGAAAATCTATAAACGGCTACGAACAATCCAAATTGGAAACTTCTTGATCCCTGCAAGGGACAAAGCAGGACGCTGTCGTCACACTTGTAGAGGTTGCAGCCCCGTTTAATCCATGGAAAACTTTCCAGTCTTTCAGTCATTTGAGCCGCCCCATAATAAGCTGCGATTTGCCCTAAAAATTAGTTACAGGTTATGTATAAATATTATAATTTTTAAAAATAGAAGGACGTACATCCATTGCTCGTTTTCGAAATAAGAATCGATGATTTTTTTGGGAGACACAGCTATTTCAGTTTCAAGAAAATTCTGGTGAATAAGAAAATTGTTGCACTGCCACTGTTAGTGCCTGACACTCAACGTCCAAGGGAGATTTTTATATTGTCCAATTTTGCGTAATAGGCGCTTGAAGTAGGAGTGTTTTGCCTCTTACCGCATACACCAGAAAGATCCAAGTGGTCCCAAACGCCGAATGTATGAAGTATAATGCACTAAAAAGTGCTGCTTTGGAATACTGTTGTGCTTGAATACAGTCTTGAATGTTGTTAAGTACTCGACAATTAATGACTCGAGAACAAACAGCTCGTGCTTCGAAATCTGATCTTTGAACACAAGCTGGCATATTTCCAGCAGGACAGTGAAACATTCCCATGCTTTTTCACACTTCGGAACGTATTTTCCAATAAGGAGAGGGAGCAATACTGACAGAAGCCACAACTGTGCAGCACTCTGCCGAAGCTTCCTCTTTTTGACATGCATCATCTCAATTGGCGAGGGCTTGTCCTTTATGTCGCTACTACCGTAGGGGAAATTGGAAATTCCTAAGTTCAGTTGCTCCAGTTTAAAATATTTCTTGGTCGCAACACATTTCCAGAGAAGTTCGCAGATTGTGAGACCTAAGCATCCTTCTAGAATATAGTGCAGAATGTCCGGCACTAATCCACCGCTTACGTGGAAATACTGCAGCTCGTTTAGAACTGAGTTGAACTGAATTTCATATAAGTCAGAGAAATGCTTCTCAGATTGTGTGAGCAAACCTTGACACCGGAGATCGTGGTCTTCTTTCGATCGTGCAGGGAAATCCGAATGCGTAAATTTGTTTTGCACGTCTTCACGAGTGCCAAGGCATGTTCTACAATATCGGAATGCATTGCCAAACCCTTTTTTGATTCCGCCAATTGTGTGGCTCGAAAGATTATCGGTAGAAACCGCTACCAAAGTACCATAAATCTTCTCTGTTTTGCCGTTTAGTGTCATGTCAACGCCATTTTCGAGTTTCTTTAAAATCTGTAATCAATGGCTCCAAAAGCTTACGTATACCGTAACTATTTATCAGATGATTATAAAATACTTCTAGTAAATGAATTTGCTTGAAACTTGAGCGAAATTTCTTTTCTATGTTGCCGATAGAAAAATAAACAAATACGAGTTTATGTTTTTTGCTCCCAAGGGGGTTGCAAAATTCTACTTCATCCAAATACAAGTGTAGCTGAAGAGCGTTGACATGTTCTTTGAACAAAGGATTGCTACTGTACTCGTCTCCATCTTCGAAGGCTGAATAAATGTCAGGAAGTTTATCTTTGGCTTTCATGACATTACCGTAAATGTCTTTATTACTCAGAATCTTTGTCAACGTCTGGAGTAATGGTACGTACGTATAATTGCGACGGCGTATTTGATTGGTTTTTGTGCGTCCGCAGTCGAAATGCTCAGCAAGTAAGGGAAGATAAACTTTGATAGGACATACCATGCCCAGTTTATCAACGAAATATCGTAAGCGGTTATGCTGGGAACGAAGTTGCTGGAAGACGTCGTTAGGAATTATCGTACGGCTCGTGTCCAACACGGCTACATGACTACAACCAGCTTCACTTAGAGTCTTATGAGAGTTTTCCAAAGTTTCTTTAACCGCAACCGAAATAAGTTTTTTAGTTGCCGTCATGATAGCTTCCAAATCTAGTTGATTTAACTTCCTCTCTTCTAGAAGGTTTAGGACAAATTCTGAGTATGCCTCTTCCATTGATTGAATTCCCGTGGCGCTTGTGTTTATATTGGCAGAAGCATTGAGCTCGTTGTATTGATCACCGAATTCTTCAACTTCTGTTTAAATATAATATTAATTAATAAGGCTACGATGCCCCTAACCGTGCAATAGATTAATCACATATTAAATGGTACAGAGATTTCGCAACAATAGCTTAGTGTTATGTATTGTCTTTACCGCTTGATTCATTTTTTTCATTCACTGTTCATAAAAGCTCGATGTTACAATGCAAAATTTTACCGTCGAGAATTGTTCTTTAAATACTGAGCCATTATTGCGAAATCGCCTGCACCATTTAACATGTGATTCCCCTCAAGGCACAATTAAGTGCACCGTAGCCTTAATGTCATGAAATATTAGGGGGTTGTTATTTTTTTACCGTTTTGTGATTTAATTTCCGAAAAAGTTGCGCTAACATCAGTTGAGGCTTCCGCAGCATCTTCCAAAAAATTGCAATGGTATATTCTCATGTGCTTGTATAAACCAATTCTACTAAAAAACTTCCTTTTCTGAACACATTCTTCAAAGAGGCAAGTGCTCTCGAATTTAGGATCATTTCGATGTGACACACTATAATGTCTAAGTAATGCTTTTCTTTCCACAGCAACAAAATTGCATGTATTAACTTGACACTTGTACCCAAGACACTTTTCTTCCATTTTTCATCGAAAGTTGCAACTAGGATGAAAACGGCTAACTACTTTGTGAAATACAACGTTTTAAGACCAGTGAACGAGCCGAGTGACAAGAAGGCATAGTGGACTCGCGAACCCTATAAGAGCCATAAATAAATTTTGACAGAAAGGGTAGACGCAATAGCATGGGTTTAGCGTCTTAACGGCTTTCTCACGCTACTGAAGACACTAGTCATAGGCCACTTTGATTTCGGCCAATACAGACTGGAGCAAAGGCCCAGTTTCTCGTTGTCTTTCAGTCAGTGAAGTTAAACTTCATATCTATTCTCCAGTGTAACGAAACTTAGTGATTTTCTATAATTGAGGAAATGGAAAAAACAATTCTTTTGACTATCGAAAGCATGGATTTCGAAGTTAATTTCTTGTCGAATGGGGAAGCCTCTGATGTAGTTTGCGTAAAGCAGGCATTGTTAGCAAAAGCGACAGCCAGTGAAGCCTTGAATACTGTCCTACAAGGAAAGGAAATACGACATTTCGAGTGTGAAAGCAAAATTTTCCCCGGTCGATGGATAGTGCTTGATGAGTCATCTATAGTGGTCGATTATTCCATTTTGAGATGCAAGCTTTCGGATCAAAGCTCAAATGTTTCTCCTGTACCGATATTGTCTATCTCTGTCTTGTCCAGTAAATATGCCTAAGTTATCACAGCTACTCTTTACTCAACTCACAATAATTACTTCTGTATTTTGATTGAATTAATAGATGCTTCTAATGACGCTATAAGCCAAACAAATACAAGTCTTCGACAGATTGAGCTAACTGTCTCAGATTCCGACATGTCTGAGGACGAAGCAGCCGTAGATTATACCAGAGCATGACCCGCTAGCATTGCCTGTTTTAGGTAAAGGTTATTCTGCTTTAATACATTCGGTAAATTATTTAGTATATTGATAGCTGTAGGTTGCGAAGGTGGTTATGAAAGGAACGTGCATTTACGCCGTCAAATACCTTCGAATTATAAAATTCCAAATGTTTTTGGAATAGCGATAGACATGAAGCTAAAACAAGGGACTCCATTAACTTATCCAGAGCTCTCTAACGTAATACGACAAGTTTTCGATTCAATACGGCCAAATTATTATCCATCCTCCGACAGCGTTATGGAATTAGCTCCAGAGTTAATAAAAACATACCCTTGTATGGCAGTGGATCCCGAGAATACTTTGACGTCAGCAGTAAACTTGACTATTCCCGTATGCTACTGCATGTAATTCAAGATTTCGTTTTATAGGCCTTCTTGAAGTATAAATTGCTGAGAAGAATCAAGCGTGTGCGGCAAAGTGGCAAGATCAGTCGGTTGGAAAAAGGAAGTAGGGCAAAGTCTGCACTATTACCACCTAATACAGCCATTTCAGCCAACAAATCAATGCAGCAAAGTACGCATAGTTTTTTGTTTTAATTGTCATTGCATAAGCATTGAACTTTTCATAATTTTTACGATTTTTGTAGAGGATGCCGTTTCGTATGAAAAGAATACGCGCAACTTGTTGGACCTTTACAACAAGAACACCTCAGGAGAGGAAGTTAAAGTCCTGATGAAACTAACACACCATGATCGAAGGTTGGAAATTTTAACTGGTACGACCAAATCCATTTATGAGGTTAACGCAAGCTGCCCGTACCTCAACCAAGAAGTATTTGTAAGTATCTACATTTTCGTTATAGAATGTTATTGTCGTTCTTTTTAGCTACTCTTATAATTGGAATTTCTCCTTGGGGTAGGAACGGCTGAGAAGTTTAAAGAAAACTGGCAAAAACTTGTCCCGAAAATTTTGTGTGTTGCCAAACAACAAAAATCCAAAGTGATCAATGAAGTTCTCCAACTACCGGCTTACACTAATGTTGAAGACGACTCAGGTACGCGTTTTCTTGCCACCACGAATATTTTTGCTTATAATGTTATTACAGATATGGCTTCTCGAGATGCCGCACAGCTGCTACCCATCTTATTGAGTACGAACAAAGGACTTGCGAAGATGGGAAGGTTGTTTTTTGATCAACGAGATGAAGTACGGTTATCAAGAAAATTATGTGTACCTAATTTTATTTACTTAACAGGAGCAAAACTTCTCATCCATCATCAAAGATCAGCCGTTTCGCACAACACCTTATATTGTGTCGGTTGGACGATCTTTGACAATAGTGGCAGACGGTCAACCTTTTCTAACTCCTTCAACTTTTGAAGGAGCCTTAACATGTCTCATGGTAACATACTTTGTTTACAAAATTACCTACGCGAAAGGGATTCAACAAACACTTCTTTTTCTACAAGGGACCTGTCTCGGAGTTCAAGACGACTCATACAACAAATTAAACTGCGTTAAGGTCTTATTGCAAAAATTGAACCACTGTTGAAATTCCACTAAAACTCGATTTTCCCGATAATATTTGCTGTGTTGTTCTAATTTCATCTTTGTACTTGTATTTCCATGTTTTTCGTTTGACACGCTTGATATAATTGATGGGGTAATTTGAATTATTGTTTGCGCATGTTCTATGCGTGCGTTTTCAACCGGATACAATACTGCTTTATAACTTTTGCAATAAAAACATTGAAATATACAGTTTATGTGAAGACTTATACCTAATATAATCAAAAGGAATCCTTTCTTATGGTTATCACTGTAACGAAATTCGGGGAATTTTGCTCTATTTTCCGGGTGTTTTACTTCCCATTTTTTAGTGGCAGGAACGCTATGTTCCGGATTGAAAATAAACTAATTTTTGGCACTTCGAAGTACCAATTTTAGGATCTGTGAAGCACCGTTTTTCGTTATGTACTATACCAATTTTTGGTTTTGCGATGTCCCGGTTTTTGTGGGTTGTCTCTACCATTCTTTGAAGAAAGCTACCAATATCAATTTTTGGTAGAAAAAGAGCACCAATCTGGGTTCCTCGCTTTTCGGGGTCATTTTCGACCATTAAGTGGTAGATATTTTTAACAGTGTGATATAAAGATAATCCGCTTATAACGATGAAATGTTTACGGTCCCATTTTTGCCCTATTTAATCCACTGATAATGAAGTCCTCTTATAACGATTCCTGATATAACGATTATCCGCTTTTAACGATACAATTTTCAAGCCCCGTGGGGTATCTTGCAATGGTTTTTGGCTTCGGTTATAACGATGCCGTAAAACGGACACTAATTTTGTACATTTCAGCCGACAGTTTCCACGAAAGATTTAAAACATGCTTTCGTGATTTTGACAATCACCTTTCACAACCTTTCACAGCCTTTCACAAACTCTCACCTTGGACACTTCTCGATGACAACGTTCAGTACAACACCGACAATTGTGTATGAAAGTTGGAACAAAAGAGGAAAACTTGTAACAATCGCCCAACGAGTAGAAATTGTGTCCTTATTAGAAAACAATCAAACGCAAGACTCAACACGGCGGCACACTATGCGAGTTGCAGAATTCATATATGCTGTAACCAGTAGCGTATCCAGAATTTCATTTCGGGTGGGGGGGGGGGCATTTCGAGGGGGTGTCTTCATTTGCAATTTTTTTGGACACTTGGTCATTTCCCTATCTTCCCCATTATAAAATAAAAATTTCGGGGGGGAGGGGGTCCAGACCCCCCCTCCCTGCATACGCCACTGGCTGTAACGCAGAAAACCGCTAAATTGCGATCTATAACCTATTATTTTGAGAAAAATAAGGCTAATTCTACATCTGTTATTTATAACAATAATACAATTATATACAACTACGCGTTTTCTTCATTGGTGTTTTCTGGAGTGATGTATAGACAAGCCCTGATATATCGATATTCCGCCTACAACGATATTTCCAGTCCAGTCCCTAGCCCATCGTTATAAGCGGACTCCACTGTATATTGAAATTTGAAAGCTTCTGGTTGGTAAAATCAAACTTTGCTCATATTGTTGCTTGTGTTTATGTGGGGTAACATGAAAGAAGCCTGAAGTGTTACTTGAGTTTATATAAAAGTTTTAAAGAAGTTATTAGCGTAATAATAATACACTCTGGTCCCTAGGGACCCCAAGTCCCGGGTCCAGAGACGCAAAACAACGTGACCCTCCAAACTACGACAAAAACCCATATCGCGCCCGCCAATAAATAGTGACGCTGCACGAAAAAAACTTTTATTATGTAGGTACTCAACCACCTGCCTTCCTGGATGCTAAAAATGAGGGGGACCACATAAAGGAAAAAAAAAGAACCCGCAACCAAAATTAGCACCGGATACATGGGCGCTATTCGAAAAAGGTATTTACATTCAGATCGCGAACGTATCGCTTGTAGGCGTCACTAGACCAGCGGCCTAGACGAAGAATGCTCTGTAAATTAATAACTCAGGGGAAGCTATTGCTTTCTAAAATAAGGAAATAAGGTACTAGTTAGTTGGTGTCTGATCAAGGAAACAATGTACTTGCTGAAAACTTGGTTGACGTGGCAGTCTTCGCTGTTCACTGGCGTGTGTGCTCAGGGGCGGATTTCCCATAAGGCCAACCTAGGCCATGGCCTAGGGCGCAGCGGTCAGGGGGCGCAAAAGTGAAGAAATGACAAATAAATATTTGAGGTTTCAGTTTTCTTTCTAAAGGTTTCACAAAAGCTGGACTCTAGATTTATAACAAAAACAACACGGAATGCGCGGCACAATTACACTGTGGCAAAGGAACGAATTGTGTACGGTATTGAGCAGAAAGAACTATCTGGATAGGGGGCTGCGATGGCACTAATGGCATTCACCTTACTTTAACTGCTAGAAGGAGTCCCGGCCTGTAAGTCAGGACCGCTTTCAGAAATGGATGGTTGAAAACTGCGCAGTGTCCCGGTTTCTGGTAGTTTTTTATGCTCAGTACTGTACAGTACTCGGCACATAAAACGACCCAAACAAACCGTCCTATTGCTAACGCCCCACGCCACTGTAAGGAAGCCTTGTTGCGGGTCAAAAACGTTCGAACGACGGAAAAGTGGGACACCACTCGCGCAACTGCCGGGCCGATAGGCACCCGACGGTTTGTTTTTGTCGTTTTATGTGCCGAGTACTGTACAGTCATGAGCAAAAAAAATGGGCACTTGGAACCACAGAGGTCTAATCAGGCCTCTCGAGGCTGATTTACCTTCATTAAGTGGCGAAAGAGATAAAACCAATCGGTTTAAAAGTGTATGTAGGCAAAGGAATGTTACAATGCAAAATAAGTGTAATCCGTTATTGAAAGTATAGAAGTTGCCTGTGGCTACTTTTCCAGCTCTTGCACTACCTAATGAAGGTTAATCAGCCTCGTGAGGCCTGATTAGACTTCTGTGGTTTTCTGTGTCTAGTTTTTTTTTGCTCACGACTGTACAGTGCTGAGCAAAAAAACCTTTACATGGGATTGCGCAGAGGTCTAAACTAGCCTCCTGAGGCTGATTTACTTTCCTTAACTGCCGAAGGGTCTCGAAAGAATCAGTTACTTGGGGAAAGGTAGACCGCGCAGTTTGAAAATCTTCGCACGTAATCATGTAAAGTATTTGTATTGCGTAATTATTATTGAATGCAAAGAATGTTTGTTTTGAGTAATTATTATTAAGATAAATTAGGGACGAACATTTTCTTTAGTTGTCTCAGAATTTCGACACCCAGAGGAAACGTTAAATAAATTTACGTGAACTGTAATTGTGCTGCAAAAAATAGTCTTCACAATAAAGATTAGACTTCAAAAACAGACAGTAGCAAAAATTTTTGAAACAAATAAATAATGTAGATATCAACAATATCTGTGACACTAATTCAGTTGGCAGTGCAGTGCGCGCACTGGGAACTCAGTTCTTTTGCCCTGTGACGTCACGCCTGTTGGACTCAATGGGATAATTCAGCCCAACTGAAGACATTTGCACCCAGTTCGGAAAGTGCAGCCCGGGTTGACCAACTGAATTCGCTATAAGTGTTCTGATTACGTAATCGAGTAATATTTTTGCAACAATACCAATGGCGTAACTTATGAAACAAGTCGTATTATCTGTCTTTTTTCCTACAAAATGGAACACTTTCAATTTTCGCGGTCAACCGTCACTTCGACAGCGATTGGCGACTCTTCAGTAGGGCTGAAAATCGGTTCGACTCGAGTCGAACCGAGTCGAGTCGATGTCGACTCGACTCGAAAATGATCGACTCCGACTCGATTCGACTCAGCACAGACCGACTTCGACTCCACTCGACTCGGCAACTTTCGACTTCGACTCGACTCGCCAACCACCGACTTCGACTCGGCTCGGTTTAACAGAACCAGCTTGGGTCGGCTTAAAAGTTGAAAGTCATTTTCAACCGGATTCGACCTCTCTTTCTGTAGAAACTATGGAGTTCACGGTGAAAGCAGTAAACAAGTGATAAGGTGAAAGTCTACGTCTTACATTTTCCGTCAAATTAAAAGGGATTCACAGACCTGACTAATCTATTATCACTCTATGTACTGTACTTTCGTAGTCGTACGCAACGCTTTCTCCACTACCCTATGTAAGCACCGACTCGACTCGACTCCGCAGTGACCGGCTCCGACTCGACTCGACTCCGCAGTGACCGGCTCCGACTCGACTCGCAAACCCATGTAAAGGTTTTTTTGCTCAGCACTGTACAGTGCTGAGCAAAAAAACCTTTACATGGGTTTGCGCAGAGGTCTAATCTAGCCTCCCGAGGCTGATTTACTTTCATTAACTACCGAAGGGTCTCGAACGAATCAGTTACTTGGGGAAAGGTAGACCGCGCAGTTTGAAAATCTTCGCACGTAATCATGTAAAGTATTCGTATTGCGTAATTATTATTGACATGAAATATACAAAGAATGTTTGTTTTGAATAATTATTATTGATATAAATTAGGGACGAATGTTTTGTTCAGTTGTCTCAAAATTTCGACATAGAGAGGAAAGGTTAAATATATTTACGTGAACTGTAATTGTGCTGCAAACAAATTAGTCTTCACAGTCAAAATTAGACTATCAAAACAGACAGCAGCAAAATGTTCTGAGAGCAATAATAAATAATGTAGATATAAAAAATATCTATGACACTAAGTGTTCTGGTTACGTAATCGAGCAATATTTTTGCAACAATACTAATGGCGTAACTTATGCAACAAGTCTTGTTATCTGTCTTTTTTTCCTACAAAATCGAACACTTTCAATTTTCGCGGTCTACCATCACTTCGACAGCGATTGGCGACTCTTCAGCACTTAATGAAAGTTAATCAGCCTGTTAATCCCATGTAAATTTTTTTTTTGCTCAGCACTGTACAGTAAAGGGCAAAAAAAACCGGCGGGGAAAGCAGGTACAGTGCGCGCGGGCATGTTCAGGTAGTGCTTAAAGCGGGTTGTCTTCTCCCCGCTTGCCTAGATTGTAGGCAAAAGCATAACCCCGCGGAACGAGTTTGGTGCTTGCCTGGACATGCCCATGTCATTTAAGCGCGCTGGTCCCCCGTCCATTTTTTTGCTCAGTACTGCACCCCGATGTCGGTGATTATCATTATAGCTTACACAGTGCTGCAACGAGCGCGCTCAAAAAAGAGCGCGCTCGCAATGGCACGAGTGAATGTGCGAGCGCGCTCTTTTTAAATTTTTTGGGAGCGCGTGCGCTCGTACAGCAGCGACGTATAGTAGCGAACATCTAAAACATGAAACAAAAAATCATAACATGCGTTTTTCACAGACATTATGATTTATAATTAACATTTCCAAAAATTGAAACAATGAAAATCAATCAAGAAGCATTTAACCTGATCAAGTATATTACGTGAACCTGAAGTATTTTTACAAAACAATATCTAAAAAAAATAAAGTTTGCGCTTCCACTCAGTAGACGGCACTATTGAAAGAGCGCGAGCGTGAGCGCGCTCCTTTTTTAATTTGAGCGAAAGAGTGAGCGCGCTCGCAAAAATCAGTAACGAGCGCGAGCGCGCTCGCAAAAAAAGAGCGAGTTGCAGCTCAGAGCTTACATTGCCTTGCTACTGGCGTTTGAATTTGTCTTATTTGGAGAAAATGTCCCTTAACACAAGTAGGCAAGATACAGAATTCCGCTGCGTTGTGCGGGCTTCAAGTAAGGAAATGCCCGCCAAGTTAACAAGTATGTGCAAAGCGTGGGAATTGTTGTTTTCGAAGTTGTTGAAGTTCTTCAATCGCTATTTAAGTATTTGGGAGAACTGTGGGAACAATTCGATTTATATGAAGAGAGAGCCCTGAATCTCTCCGAAAAGAAAGTGTATGAGCGCGACGAAAAGCGTTCGAGCATCCGGAAACTTCAGTCTGATGAGACACGTGAAGGGGAAGTTCGGTTACGCGGGCGTGACGACTTTCGTATCAATACTTTTATTATGATTGTGGATACTTTAAAAGCAGAACTAGAGAAAAGGTCAGTTGTTTACAAGGAATTTGGCGAGAAATTTCGTGCTATTACAAAATTCTGAACACTGACGTCTCTTGAACTTGAAAGCTAGGGAAGAAAACTGCTTTCTATATTCAAAGAAGATTTGGAACCCACTCTCTGTGACCAACTCATCCATCTCAAATGTCACGTAACTGATAGCAACATGAGGATGAAGACCCCCTTAGCGCTATGTAGATGGCTACGAGAGAAAGGACTACAAACATTTTATCCAAACGTTGATATTCTATTAAGAATGTTTGTTTGTACGCTAGTAGCGAACTCCTCAGCTGAAAGGTCCTTTTCTTCCCTGAATAGGATAAAGGATAATTTAAGATGTACAATGCAACAAAAAAAACTGAACGCGCTTTCACTACTTACCAGCAGTGAAGCAGATCTGACAAAATCCATCGACTTTAATGACACAATTGAGTAATTTTCGTGGCCAAAGTGCGCAGAAAGAAATTTCAGTAGTTCTGTTTCAGACTCCGTCTTGTTGAATCTGTATGTGTAGATATTGTATGAGACGCACGTATGTTTCAAAATAGACTTATATATTGAACGGAAAAAATAAAGGGGGGGGGCGCAAAGTTGAGCTTTGGCCTAGGGCGCAAATGGGTCTAAATCCGTCCCTGTGTGTGCTGATAACTTGACAAAACGTGACTGAACTGCGGGGGTTACATGACCTTACCAAGAAGGCAAAAAAGGGGAAGGTTAAAGTGAAAAGGTGAAAGAGAGAAAAGGTGTAGTTCACGTGGCAAAGGAAAGGAAAAGTTAGACGAAACGCTTCGGCGTTGTGACAACTCTTCCACTGCGACTCGTTCTCTTCAAAGTTCCAACATCCTCCCCCCTAGAACGTGGTTCACGTTCTACAATAGGTGGCGGCAGTAGGGGTGCAGTTTCCTTCGTCGGAAATAACGGTTCTGGATCTGCGGGTGGAGTGTTGGGTGGGGTGAAAGTGTCCAATATTTCCATCCGGTACAACCGCTAGTTCGGCCTGGTCAACTCGCTGGTTGAGGTCTGCACCGTGGCTGCTCGAATCTTGCCATCGCGACCTGGGTGCACCGCGTTGATTCGCCCCAGCTTCCATCTAAGGCGGGGGACGTTATCCTCACTGATTAGTACGATTTCCCCTATATTCAGCGCAATAGAGGAGCTCCTCCCATGACGGTACTGTTGCAATTCCGCCAAATACGCCTTTTTCCACCGTACCCAGAAGTGTTGTAAAAGAGTCGCATAATAAATCTTCTTCCGGTTCAATACTTCGTGAGTTTGTTGCGGCAGAAATTCTTCATATGATGGGGTGGGAATCGCGTCGTTGGCCGGTTACGAAGTGACTTGGAGTCAAGGGACCTAGCTCAAGGGGACTGTCCGATAGATAGGTGTGGGAAATGTTTCTAAATTGAAATGGAGGCGCAGGTTTTCGTGGTTTTCCGATAAAGCAACTTTATTGTAAACTTGACACAATTCACGCCAATACCACAACCAAACAAAATGCAAAAAGGGTAAAGAATTCACTTCACGCTACTTGTCCCTTCACACTTGATAGTTCGTCCTGTTGACTAGCTTGATTGTGACTGATTCAAGAAAAGTAAAGTGAAGAAGGTAGAAGTAGGGAAGTGAAAGGATCAAACAAAGTGAAAGGTGTAAACAAGGTGAAAGATTCAAGTCCGGGAAAGCTAAAGGAAGCGAGCAGGAATTCGCACCACTCTACCCCTTCTCGTGACGAGGCGTTTCCCAACATCCTCCCCGCTAGAACCTGCGCAAGGTTCTATAACAGATGGCGTTGGTGACGCAGATGGTGCAGCTTCCCCCACATGATCAATTGGTAGATTCGTTGATGAAGTGGGAGTATCCGTGACTTCCATTCGATGTAATCGTTGGTCCGGCCTGGTCAATTCGCTTGTAGAGGTCTTCAGTTTAACAGCACGAATTTTCTCATCGCGACCTGGGTGTACTTCGATGATTCGCCCCAGCTTCCATTTCATGCGGGCACGTTGTCTTCGTTAATGAGCACAATTTCACCCACCCTTAATGGAGTAGAAGAACTCCCCCCGTGACGGTATTGTAGAAGCTCCGATAAGTATTATTTGCTCCATCGCACCCAAAATCGTTGTACCAGATTCGCGTAGCAGATCTTCTTATAATTCAGCTCTTCGTGCGAGAGTTGCCTCGCACATTCTTCAGTGGGCGGGGTAGGGATAGCTGTCAGTCGTTGACCTATCAAAAAATGACTAGGAGACAACGGAGCAGGTTCAAATAAACTCTCAGATAAATAAGTAAGCGGTCGGGAATTAATGATGGCTTCGGCTTCACATATAATGGTTCCAAACTCTTCGTAGTTGAGGCGAGAGTTACCGAGAGTCTTACGTAAGGAAGTTTTTACACTTCGGACTAGCCTCTCCCAGAATCCACCCCACCAGGGTGATCGCTCCGCAATAAATTTCCAAGTGATCTTATGATCGGAGAAGAACTCTTGGACTTGCTTCGATGAAAAATGAGTTAGGAGTTTTGCAATTCCCTATTCGCCTTCTTGAAAGTGGTTGCGTTGTCGGAGTAAATAACTTGCGAAATTCCACGACGGGCAATGAAACGCCGAAATGCTAATAAAAAATTCTGTGTGGATAAATCCGTCGTGATTTCCAAATGAACTGCCCTTGTCGTGGCACAGGTAAAAAGTAAGACATAGTGCTTAGGGTTCGGGTTGGTATTCTTCAAATACACAGGTCCAAAATAATCAACACCGCAGGTCTGAAACGGAGGTGTTGCAACAATTCTATCTTTCGGCAGTGGAGCTACTTCTTGTTGAACAGGACGCGCATGATACCTTCGACAAGTGACACAGGACCGAATGATCATCTTAATCGTTTGACGTCCCTTCGAAACCCAAAAATGTTCGCGTAGCTCCGCCAAAGTGTCTTGTACGCCAGCATGTAACAACCTGCGATGAGTCTCTTCAATAATGAGTTGAGTAAGTTTTGACTGATAAGATAAAATTATAGGATATATTCTCGTATCAGACGCAGCAGAAAAATGAAGTCTGCCACGAACACGCAACAGACTTGATGAAGAGTCCAGGAATGGATGAAGATGAAGTAAGTCTGAATTCTTCGGCACCGGACTCCCACTTTCAAGGGCTTCAATCTCTCTCTTGTAAAACCGTCCTTGCTCTTCTCTGAACCAACAGTCTTCAGCTCGCTGAATTTCTTCGGATGACAGGTGAGTATTGCGTACGTCGCGTCTCTTCAAACTGGAAATAAATCTGAAAATCCAGGCAGTAATTCGGACGATTCGGGATAATTTGCTGAATTTCGTTAGATCAAAAATTGGTTCTGATTGAACTACGACATTTAAGCATAAAGTTGGTTCCTTACGACACTCGACCAGAGCGTCAACAGGTTCTGAATAGTCAGGCTCTTCCATCGTACTCTGCAATCGTTCTTGATCGTTTTCCGCGAGGAACGCAGGTCCGTGCCACCAAAGTTGATTTTCGATGAGTTGATCCGCCACCATACCTCGGGAGGCGACATCAGCGGGGTTTTGATCTCCTGGACAGTGGCGCCAAGCTGTAGGTGAAGTAAGAGATTGAATCTCAGTTACTCGATTTCCGAC
>JAHZNP010001548.1:0-18163 GCA_020615345.1 Triops cancriformis
TTCTTGCACCAGTTCGGGTAGGACACGCGTCACCCACCGCTCAGCATTCGCATGATCTGCGTCTTGTTTCTCTCCGTGCTGTTTCTTGAAATGGATGTTGCTTCGTCGCTTCCATCTTTCCAACCATCCATTCGTGGTTTCGAAGTCAGTGATTCCAAGACCTTTTGCCAGTTGCTCTGCCTTTTCTTTGAGAAGGGGGCCATTTACAGGAAGTTGTCGGCTGCGCGCTTGACCAAACCACCTCATCAGAGCTTCTTCAACGTCTTCGACTTTGCCAACTCGTTTTCTTTTCGCATCGGGGTTAAGATTTACTTGCCAATCACTTAAAATGGTATCTTTTTGCTTTTTAATGCTCGAAATCACTGATGGAACGACTCCAAACTGTTTTGCTACTGAAACTTGCGTTTGGTTGTTTTCAAGAAGATTCAAAACTTCAACTCGCTGGGCTATTGACAAGGTCTTAAGCTTTTTTGACTCATCTTTTAGTCACAGTTTTCAGCCCTGTACTGAATGCTTCTACCAAGAAATGTCACAGGCAAACAAAAGGTGAAAGGTGAAAGGGGTCGAAAGGCTGTTACGTCAGAAGGCTGTAGCATTCGTGGGAATTGTCACTCTAACTTTCAGGAATTAGTGTCTGTCCAGGACATCAGCTTATACGAAGCTATTGGCCATTGTAAGATACTAATTGGGACTAGAAAAATTATTCGACTAAAGCAATATTCGAGTTAGGCGAATTCGCCTAAGACGAACCTCATTTGCATTAGGTTAAATGGGACTGAATCGGGACCGTAAGTTTTCGTTCGAGTTAGGCGGGTTTTCGCCTTATCCGAATTCGACTTAAGTGGAGAGCACTGTACATACAAACATACAGTCGAACCCAATTAATGGAATATCGATTATTTGAATAAAACGCATAGTTGAATATTGTTCGTCCGGTCCCGAGCCAATTCAGTTTAAGCAGGTTGCACTGTATAACTCTTGTCGCTTTTTCGAACCCTTTGTATTCAAACAGCCTGGGCTTTTCTCTGAGTGCGCATGCGTACTATTTGTTCACAAACAAGCAAGACGGGTCTCTCAGTGACATTTTAATCAAATTTTCGCAATTCTTGACGTGAATATAAAGTTTCTATTCAACGTTGAAAGACGAACGGTACCGCTAGAAAGTATTGCCTTTTTATAAGATATAATTTCCACAAATGTCTCAACGCTCCGGAAAGCACTAAAAAAATTGCAGTTCACGGTCCTAATGCACAAAAAGAACCCGTGGTTCGGGAACTAGGGCTGAAAATCGGTTCGACTCCAGTCGAACCTAGTCGAGTCGATGTCGACTCGACTCGAAAATGATCGACTCCGACTTGACTCGACTCAGCACCGACTGACTTCGACTCGACTCGGCAACGTTCGACTTCGACTCGACTCGACAACCACCGACTTCGACTCGGCTCGGTTTAACAGAACCAGCTTGGGTCGGCTTAAAAGTTGAAAGTCATTTTCACCGGATTCGACCTCTCTTTCTGTGGAAACTATGGAGTTCACGGTGAAAGCAGTAAACAAGTGATAAGGTGAAAGGCTACATCTTACATTTTCCGTCAAATTAAAAGGGATTGACAGACCTGACTAATCTATTATCACTCTATGTAATGTATATACTTTCGTAGTCGTACGCAACGCTATCTCCTCTACCCTATGTAAGCACCGACTCGACTCGACTCGAAAATGATCGACTCCGACTCGACTCGACTCAGCACCGACCGACTTCGACTCGACTCGACTCAGGCAACGTCCGACTTCGACTCGACTCGACAAAGACCGACTTCGACTCGACTCGGTTTGGAAGCAGATGAGTCGGGTCGCGTCGAGTCGAACCGTTTTCAGCCCTATCGGGAACGGTGTCCGCTGTTTCGAAATGGAAATTTTTATATCAAAGAAGGTTACTGACCGGGTCGCCCTTAAGAGGTCGATATGGACCAAATAACGACTTTGGTGGACACAAACACATCCATAACAATTCAGGAGATACAGAGAACGTTGGTGTAATCACCCGAAATTCGCTATATACTTGAAAAGAGCGGACGCGTGGCTCTCAGATGGCCTGAGCGACTGACCTGGAGCAGCACATGGAAGCGTGCGAGTTATTGTTGAATGAAAACAAGGAGCTTCCTTTTTGAGGAACATGACTACGGGAGATTAAATAGGGATTGTCTATAATAACGTACCAAGAAAAAATCTCGAAGATTAAGGAACAGACGTCCACAAACCGTCTCTAAAGCTAGGTACCACCGAAGGAATGTGATGCTGTGCATCTGCTGAAATTTAAGGGAGTGGCTTGTTGAGAACTATTCCTAGAAGGCTAAACCACAATTACTGCGAGGATTTGGGAAATTTGAAAGATTCCATTGCTCAAAAGCGTTCGGAATTGGTCAACAGAAGAGTCGTAACGTTTCACTGCGACAATGCCCGGCAGCACACATCTTTGCGGTCCTGAGAAAACTGTTGGAATTCTTTTTGAGATGTTCTAGCAGCACTCTCCTTACAGTCCTGACATTACTCTGTCAGATTACGGGCTATTCCGCTCTCTTTAAAATTCTCATAAAGTATTGAAAGAGGTAAATTCACATAGCCAGGATATACACAAACGCACTGTGGAGGAATAATTGTACTGTTGTACTTGGTTGTACCTGTTGTGTTGTACCGCTGTTATACTTTGTTACGTTTCGCGTCAGTGAGGCACGGATGGCTTATTAGTTTTGTTTTGTTATTTATTTCATTTGTTGTTATTTAATTTTGTTTATTCGTGTGTGAAAACGTACGGGGGCACCAATAATGCACTAATTGTTGTGATTGTACCTGTAATGATTAGAGGATGGCAATACTGTACAAATGGCAATTATGCAGTAATTGTAGTGATATAGGCCAGACTATTGTTTAATGCGAATAATGGATGTTTGTGCTAGTTTGATGAAAGGATTTATATCGTTGCTTTTAGGGTTTGGATGTTGAATTCATTATTCCTTTTTTAATTTTGTAAGAAATTTTTAAGTTTATTTATATCGTTTCTTTTTCTGTGGAACAGTAGTGAATAATAGCGTATTTCTGTTTGTTTGAAATGGAATTCCCGGGTACATGTAATATAGTTAGCTCTTCTATTCAAGCTCAGTCAAATCGTCTTCCTCGCCTTGAAAGATTTCATCCTCAAGCTCCTCAACACTAGCGACGTATACGAAAAAAAAACGAAGTGCAGAGTGCAACAGATCTTTCGATAAATTCTCCAATGAGCATCTCTCAAACTTTGCAGAGAAAATCTACACTTACGTTATATCTTCTCACCAAGTTCCTTTTCCATAGAATAAGACCTTTTGCACAAAGCTTCAGCAGTATCCAGTGCTGACGCTGCTTGTTGCTCCAATTGTGCACGTTGAAGTGCTGTGGAATGACCCTAGGAGCTCGCATTTTGTGAAACCGGCCTCGAACCCAAACGGCAAACGTCATACGTGCGGCACAGTTCACTGTGCCTCAGTCGTGACGTCAAGAAACCCCTCCTTTTCTGACCTGAACCCTTTCTTTTCCTAGCGTGACAATAGCACCGAAAAGTGTACTAAAGAATGCGAATGGAATGCAAGATGTTTCCAAAAGATTACGAATATCTGCCCTCCCATAAACCTCACAAACATAAAAAATATTAATCACACTACAAGATTTTTTCCTACATTTTTCAGTACCTAACACGTGCCAGTAGCTTATGTAGTTTCAGAGAAAACCGAGTCCCTTTTTTCCCACCCCAAATGCATTATATAGAGTACTAACGTACTCTATAGACAAGTGTACTTGTTTCTTCGGAGGGCTAAACAATGTTTGCTTTCCTATTGTATATGCTACGAAATCGCAATTTAAAAATCGGACTGTTTTTTCAGAGAAAGTACTATTTTGAATTCCGTCCTCTATTCACACGTAGCTGCTCTGAAGCGAACTTTAACAGGTTCGTGCCTCAACCAATTTATCTCCTCTTCCTCCCCCCCCAAAAAAAAATAATAATAATAATGTAAAACAAACACATACTCCGTATTATTCTGGTATGCGACGTTGTTGCCCACGTCGGACCTTGACGTGTCTCATAATTTGAGAACCACTTACATCTTCCCACAAGGAAACTAGACAATCTTCCTTTCATTCTGATGTGTAAATTAATTTAAAGATGTTTTTATAAAAACTGACTTGTAAATGTTGTAAATCATTTCCAGAACGGTTTAAGCCCCATTTCTCTCACTAGAATCTAACGTTTAATGTATAACGTACCTCTCTCTGACACAGGCTTTTAGACTTGTGTTCTTCTTTTATGTTTTAATTGCGAAATCTTTAATTGTACTCCAAGTCTTGTGTAAGATAAATATCCAGGGCACATCTTTCGCACAAGATTCACGAGCTGTTGTAACTAAAGCAAAAAAATTTCTAACCAGCAACAAGACTACATGGATGTCATTAAATTCTGCCTCCTATGCAGGGAGATATTGTCACGCCAGGTTGTTTTAGTTCTTTATTTTAACATACACCCCCTTCCCCTGTATTTCGTACTCTTGGTTTCTGGGCTTATGAAAGAGACTACCCAGAAAGCAAGGAGACTACGCTGATTTATCCCGTCTTTGGAGTCACTATAAAAGTAGCTTTGGTAGAGAGGTCAAGGGTTGATCGGGATTATGAGTGGATAGAGAGCAGAGAGAGTATTTTGTGCAGAAGGAAGTGGAGATCAAGTGAGGTCGAGAAGAGTAGAAAGCGAAACTGGTCAGGAGTGTGGAATCGGAGTGGTTGTAAGCAGAAACATTAACGTGCAATGAAGTGTAGGAAATACAGGTTGAACTAAATCACCTCAAATATGTTGTAATTATTGAAAGGATAATCAAGGGTCCCCTTATATCATCGTCACCTGTTTGTAAAACTGTGCCGTTTGTCGGGGAGTAACGTGATCAGACATGGGCAGATCAGATCCGAAATTGATCCGAATCAGATTTGGATCGCAAAAATGGATCTTTTGATCCGTTACGGATCGCGACAGGAGTTCAGACGGATCATGGATCGCGATACGGTTCACAATTTCGGATCGCGATCCGAGATCCGTGGTTTGGATAGGGATCCGTGATCCGTTTCCAAAGAGCTGCGATCCGTTGTCTGGAATATCGGATCCAAGATCCGCGATTCTGAGATCCGTGATCTGTTGGCTAGGAGCCGCGACCCGTTTTTGAAGATCTGAGATCCGTTTTCTGAGAACTGTAACGGGGATGATTTTATTGGTTTCAAAAGGTCTACATACTAACAGAAGGGAAGGGGTTGCTAGGAAAGGTGAACTAAGCCAAGGTAGGCCTACCCTCCTAAGAGGGAGAACCAGCCCGGACTGAGCCTATGGTGTGTAGTTGAGAACGGTATTTATACTGAGGAAGCGAGGTCACGGACAGGGTGAATAAACAGTGAAGCCGTTCTAAGGAATATTGTTCACTTAAGTAAACTAACCCAAAAAGATAAGCTGCGCAATAAAGGCACCCAAGATCGTAGTCTTGGCACGAGGTGCTTTCGCCTAACTCTGTTAGGCCTGTGTACAACATGTATCGCGCAGCTGAAGGTCCGTGACACGAACAGATTATTTCACTGTTACATTACTTCCTTCGTTAGAAAAGATGCGTCCCTGCATCTGGGTAACATAAACTTTTTGCGGTAGCTTAGGGGAACAAGGTGAATAGCGCTTGACTTACAATTTGGAAAATTTGTGAACAGTTCGTGAAGGTGGATACTTATCATTTTCAATACACAATATGCACTTTAACAATACTGCACTAAGCGAAAAGCTTCCAAATGCTTTTTTTTCAACGCTTGCTGCTTCGATATTGGTTTCTTTGCCACGAAATCAAATGCCTCTTGCGGGCTACCACATAGTCGCTGCCTCTTCTGGGCTTCCAATTGCGCCATGTCTTCTATTTTCCGAACTAACAATGTACGCCTATCCGGAACGTATAACGAGCTCAGGTTCTTTTCGTGAAATCCTGCTCTTCTAAGTCCGAGGCTACAAAATGTCATCCGCTCCGTTCGATACCTCTGGGGGTTGAACTTGGCAGTAGTGTTGCTCTACTGTACGCGGGATTTATTTTTAGTATGGCTCCCAGGTTGCAAGAACTAACCTGGTGTAACTACATGTTACACAAACCAATGCGAAAGCTAGGTCTAGGAGCAAGTGCAATTGTAAACGAGTTAAAATTTCCACACGACAAGAACAGAAAAATTAGGCTTTTTAAAAGTTAGGGGATCTCCTCAGAACAATGATTCGGAGGGTATTTGCCAGTAACTAAACGCTAGTGATGGCTAAACATATTTTAGGAGTTAAAGAGAAAAATGCTTTTCATTACCGTAAACTACTGTGTTAAAACGACAACATAGGAGCAGAGGCGTAGCGAGGGTCAACGGCGCCCAGGGCAAAGGGAAAATCAGCGCCCCCCCCTGTACACTAACATGTCATAAATTGTGAGCTTTCTGCAAAACCATTGTACTATACAGTCAAGAGAAAAAAAGACAAAAAAAGCACAGAAGTCTAATCAGGCCTCTCGAGGCTGATTAACCTTCATTAGGTAATGGAAGAGTTGGAACAGTAGCCACAGGCAACTTCTATACTTTCAATAATGGATTACACTTACTTTGCATTGTAACGTTCCTTTGCCTACATACACCTTCTAACCGATTGGTTTAATCTCTTTCGCCACTTAATGAAGGTAAATCAGCTTCGAGAGGCCTGATTAGACTTCTATGGTTTCAGGTGGCCATTTTTTTGTGCTCTTGACTGTACAATGCTGAGCAAAGAAAACTTTACGTGAATTTGCACAGAGGTCTAATCTAGCCTCCAGAACTGATTTACTTTCATTAACTGCCGAAGGGTCTCGAACGAATCAGTTACTTGGGGAAAGGTAGACAGCGCAGTTTGAAAATCTCCGCACGTAATTATGTAAAAAGTATTCGTATTGCGTAATTATGATTGACATGAAATATGCAAAGAATGTTTGTTTTGAATAATTATTCTTGATAAAAATTTGGGACGAAAATTTTCTTCAGTTGTCTCAGAATTTCGACACCAAGAGGAATGGTTAAATAAATTTACGTGAACTGTAATTATGCTGCAAACAAATTAATCTTTACAATAAAGATTAGACAGTAGCAAAATGTTTTGAGAGAAATAAACAATGTAAGGTATCAACAATATCTATGACACTAAGTGTTCTGATTATGTAATCGAGGAGTATTTTTGCAACAATACCAATGGCGTAACTTATGCAACAAGTCGTGTAATCTATCTTTTCCCCTACAAAATCGAACACTGTCATTTTCGCGGTCTACCGTCACTTCGACAGCGATTGGCGACTCTTCAGCACTTAATGAAACTTAATCAGCCTCAGGAGGCTAGATGAGACCTCTGCACAAACCCTTGTAAAGTTTTTTTGCCTAGTACAGTACAGTTTCCGGCAAAAAACGGGCCCAACTTACCGCCCTATACTAGTGCCACGGCCGTTCCGCGAGCATTGTCTCACTTTATAGTCTTTCGAACTTTTGTAACCCGCACGGCTTTCTCCCAGTGGCAGGGGACGCTAGTATGCAGCGGTTTGCTTGGCCAATTTTTTTTTTGCCGAGTTCTGTACAGTACTAGGGCCGAAAATCGATTCGACTCGAGTCGAACCGAGTCGAGTCGATGTTGACTCGACTCGAAAATGATCGACTCCGACTCGACTCGACTCAGCAACGACCGATTTCGACTCGACTCGGCAACCTTCGACTTCTACTCGACTAGACAACCATCGACTTCGACTCGGCTCGGTTTAACAGGACCAGCTTGGGTCGGCTTAAAAATTGAAAGTCAATTTCACCGGATTCGGCATCTCTTTCTGTGGAAACTATGGAGTGCACAATGAAAGCAGAAAACAAGCGAAAAGGTGAAAGGCTGCGTCTTACATTCTCCATCATATTAAAAGAGAGTGACAGAACTGACGAATCTTTTATCACTCTATGGCTGCGTTTCCACTGCCAACTCAACATCGGTGTTGAGTTCACTGAACTCAACACCGGAGTAGGGCTTGTCAACTCGCGTCCCAATAGGCGTCAGTACTACTCAAATGAGTTGAATTTGAAATCGAATATGACTTGCAATTGAGGACTATAAATCGTTCTATTGAACGCACTAATACAAAATAATATTAAGAAAGGAATATTGGAAACAAAGACGAAATATTTAAGCATTGTAATGTAGACTGAAAACATCTTGTAAAATGCAAAATTTCCTTTATAATGCCGCATTACACAACTTTACTTTTACGGCTCGTTGAAAATTTACAGTAAAAACTAAATTAATGTAAAAGCTGAAAGGACAATTGTATGTGGCAATGACTTATATCTAGTATGGTATACAAAAATATATTGTCACGTGTTAAACACCCAATGTTTAAAATTAACACCTGTCAGGGGGGGTTCCAGAACGGTCAGTAAAAGACACAGTAAAAGTCTAACGAAGGGATAGATGTATTTAACAATTTTCACGTCTACTCTTCAACACTTCCGTATACACCACCGAAACTGCTTACTTCCTGAAACTCATCAAGACCGATAACCCAATCTCTCTACCAAAACTCTCCGATCGTTCTGCCCCAGCCCTCTTCTCCACTCTCCTTTTTTACTTGCCACATCTCCCCCTTCTTTAATCCCCAAAGATCTAACCAACCTTCCTACCAAAGTTGACCCAAGGTCACTGGCAACATACCAACGTATATACCCTAAAGAAACAAATTGCCCAACACCATGCACACAAGCAAGGTCAACGCAATAAAAGAATGCTAAAAATAGCTATAGTATACAAATTTTCATCTCAATACTCCCCCCTTGGGCTTAGCCGTCCTCGGCGAGCCTGCACACAAGTTAGTAGAAATAACTGTACAATAACCAAAACAGAAAAGAAAACGAAAACGAAATAATCAAAGAAAATCAAAGTTGTACGAATGTGTCATCTTATTGGAAAACTTCACGTAGAAACTTTCGGCTCTTCAAACTCTGCCGCCAGAGGACTCAGGCACCCTCACTAGCACACGTAGAATCTAAGAATCTGATACTAGTCTACGCTTCCATCCTAGGTTACTGCTGAATACGCACAATAGGCTACAACAAAACAACCAAACAGATTACACCACACACCGCCTCTTCCTTTTTTTACTGAATTGACTACGGTAAAGGTTGGCCAGGGTATTAGAGGTAATAAAAGAAAAGAAATCTGAGTCACGATTAACGGGGCACATTTTTTTAGTTTACACATTGTGACATGACCTAAACATGAATTTCTCGTACTGAGGATTGGCTACTACGTTCCGTTTTTAGGACATATGTAAACGAACACCACGAATTTAGAGTTCAATTCTGAGGAGTGCCAGTTCCCAAACCTATCGTGACTCTTCACGTCATACACTAAACTTTAATCGTACCAAAAAATTGTGTCGACCTACGCTTTCGACCGGACCGCCTAACCACCCTCGAAGGCCTTCCTTCCTCCTTATCCCTGTACGTCTCACAGGTGGCTCTGCGATCTCGCTGACTAAATCTAAGTATTCCAGATCGACCCTGGAGCTTTGGTCCAAATCCTCGGAGGTCGGAATGGCGACTCCAGCTCCACAAATTGCGTATTTCTGCTTAAGTCCACGGTCCGTGGGAAATAGGGTTTTAACCGGGACACATGGACTATGTCTGACGCCTTCTTCCTTTTTACGCCCTTTACTTCGTAGTTCACCAGTGATGTCCTACGGATAATCTCATAGGGACCATGGAATCGATGTAAAAGTTTATCTGATTTTCCGATTTTCCCAGTAGGAGTATACACCCAAACTCTATCTCCTGCCTCAAAATCATACTCCCTGTGTCTCTCGTCATATCTGTTCTTCTGTCTGTCATGACTGGCACGTAGGCGATTCCGCACGAGCCGAAACGCTTGAGCCAACCTTTCTCGGACCTGCTGCGCGGGGTCCTGTTCTAACTCTTCTTTTAATGCAAGGGGCTCCGCGATAGCACCCATGGCGACATCAATAGGGAGCGTTGGTTCCCTACCATGAACCAAGTAAAACGGCGTGTAGCCTGTTGTTTCCTGCTCACTGGTATTGTACGCGAAAGTAACGTAGTCCAAGGACTCGTCCCAATCACGCTGGTGGGAACTCACGTACATAGACAACATGGTCGCGAGTGTTTGGTTTAACCGTTCCACTAACCCGTTACACTGCGGGTGATAGGCAGTTGTTGTAACGTGGTTAGTACTCAAAAGCTTTAACCATCGACTCCGTGAAGGCAGCTGTCAGACATGGACCTCGATCAGTCAACAAAACTTTTGGAGCCCCATGCCTGAGCACCAGTTGTTTTATAAAGAACTGGGCGGTCTCTTCGGAAGTTGCTGCCGAAACGGCCTTCGTTTCAACCCACTTCGTTACATAAACGATCGCAACGATTATGTAGCGACTACCATTTTCAGTTGCGTTAAAAGGCCCCAGAAAGTCCAGGCCGACTTTATCGAAAGGATAATCAGCTTGTACGGGAACCATAAGACCTTTAGTCTTAACCTTCTCAGGCTTTGTCGTCTGGCAATCTTCACATGAAGATACATACTTTTGAACGTCCCCCAACATCTTTGGCCAGTAGTAACGACGCGTAATCTTCGCCTACGTCCTCCTAAAGCCAAGGTGACCCGCAGTCACGTCATCATGGAAGCTGTAGAGAACGTCTCGCTTCAATGCGTGAGGTACACAAACCCTTAAAAATAGCTGTCCATCCTTAAGACTAGACCTGTAAAGCCGACCCTCGCGAAGGGTAAAATGTGTTACTTTCCTCGCGTCACTAGTTTTCGGATTAGGATCCAAAAGAACTTTGATCAACTTTCCCCAATAGGGGTCTTTACGTTGGAGCTCGGCGACATGGTTTACTCCCCTCTCGTTTAGAGCGAACATCGAGAAGACGACAGGACCGTATTCAAAGGTTTCTGGTTCGGGGTCATCGACAGGACAGCGCGACAAAGAATCGGCGTCCTGATGGATTCGACCGTTACGATGCATAATCTGGAATTCGTACTCCGTAAGAGTCAAACTCCATCTGGCTAATCGTCCATTGACGTCTCTGGTGGACATTAACAAACACAGGGCGTGATGGTCAGTCACGATTTTAAACCCTCTCCCCCATAGATACGGACGAAATTTCTTCACTAACCATAAGAGCGCTAAGCACTCTTTTTCTGTCGTCGAATAGTTGCGTTCAGATTTGTTTAATAGCCTATTTGCGTACGCGACTATTTTTTCTTCGCCTTCGGGCATTTGAACTAAAACGGCACCTATACCGTATTCGCACGCGTCAGGGTGCACCCCGAACTCCATTTCAAAGTCGGGACGAACCAAAATGGGGGCACTGGTTAAAGCCTGCTTTAAGTCCTGAAAGGACTGTTCCTGCTCTGGACCCCAAGTAAAACCTAGGGTTTTTTTGTAAGCCTTGACAACGGTTCCGCTCGCACCGACATGTCCTTAATAAAGCGACGGTAGTACGAGCACAAACTCGTAAAGCTCCGGACTTCGGTTAGGTTTCTTGGTTTTGGGAATTGGGCAACAGCTTTAATTTTATTCTCATCCGGACGTATCCTATCCCGGTCTACAACGTGCCCTAAAACCTGTATCTCGTCGTATCTGAACTTGCATTTACTGGGTTTCAGCTTAAGGTTGGCATTTGTCAACGCGACGAGGATCGCTTCAATGTCTCGCAGATGGTCTTCGAACGTCCGCGAATAGATGACGATGTCGTCAAGGTAAACTAAGCAGATTTGCCATTTTAACCCTCCTAGGACTACCTCCATCATGCGTTGGAATGTAGCCGGGGCATTGCTTAAGCCAAAGGGCATGAACTTGAATTGGAATAGACCATCTGGAGTCACAAAAGCGGTCTTCTCGCGATCTTCGTCTTTTACAGGTACTTGCCAGTATCCGGACATTAAGTCCAGAGCGCTGAAATACCGAGAACCCCTTAGGGAATCTAAGGCATCATCAATGCGCGGCAAAGGATAAACGTCTTTCACCGTGACTGCATTTAGTTTTCGGTAGTCGACGCAGAAGCGCCAATTACCGTCTTTCTTCTTTACTAAGACAACAGGAGATGCCCACGGACTAAAAGACGTTTCGACGACATCAGCGGCGAGCATTTCCTGTACTTGATTTTTTATAAGGTCGCGTTCTCTAAAACTGCTCCGATAAGGAGCTTGGGAAATCGGCCTAGCCACGTTAGTGTTTATCTCATGTGTGGTATAAGTACTGCGGCCTAAGTCGCGGTTCTCTGTGGCGAAACACCCAAAATGTTTCTTAAGCAACCGCCGTAGGGAATCCTTTTGAGGCTCCTCCAGGTTTGGGGCGATTGAGCTCAAGTCGTTTAAATTGATCGGCCTATGTCTAACAGGATTAACTGGGGATACATTTTTAGAGTCATGGATGCCGGCCAACCCCAGGACCATACCCTTAAACACCCATTGGGGTTCCCTACCGAAATTTATCAAAAAGGTCTTTACTGTCCCATCGGCGTAAGTTACAAAGGACTTTCCCAGCCTGAGACCTTTCTCCTGGAAGACCTTCCGACTAGGTTCTATCTCTACTTCAAGGAATGGGGCGTCACCAGGAATTTCTGACGTTCTGCTCTTTGATCCCTGCAATCTTAACTTTACTAGTCGGGCTGAATAGCCGGGCATTTTAAAGCCTTCTGGATTAATGACTGGCCACGTGTCATTACCAACAGACCTAGTACCATCGGATTGTCTTTCTGTGGTTACGAATTCCGTACCGTCTGCAGGACTAACACCGCCCGATATTTCCTTCGCCCCAGTATCGTCGGCCTCGCACGGCACCTGGTGTTCCCCGATGCTCTGCGTTTGTCCTTCCAGGACCCCCTCTATCTTTCCCTCTTTTAAAACGCCGGAGTATTCCTGGTTAGTTTGGATGACTTCCCTAGCTGAATCCTGACTCTCAGTTACGCCTATTGCCAAACTGGATTCTGAGCCAGCTTGGGTAGTATTGACGACTACACCCACTGTTACATTTGGCTCTATGGTGACTTGACCTCCAAACTCTTCTAACAATTCTGACTCATGAAGTGTAGGGTTGGATAAGACCTTCCTCTCTTCGCGAAAGGGCTTGTCATTTTCGTTCCATTCTACCTCTGCACCAGGTGGGTACTTTTTCCCTCGGTAACGTTCTCCTGGACTTAGTACAAAACCGAAAAGCGTAGCTGCGTTTAACACTTCTTCTTCGGCGGTGGCTTTTGCCTTCCGAGGCAAAAAAACTCCAGCACTTTCACTTTTCTTATTCGGAAACTCGTTTTTCGCACGCTCTTCGTTTAACGGGTGACCTCTACTATCTACAAGACGAGGGCCTCCCTCCCCGTAATCAATCGTAATACGACCTAACTGTTTAAGCAAGTCGTTCCCTATTATGATATCGGCGACTGTAATCTCATTGTTCAAAACGACGGCAGTGGTTACCAACTCTTGCCCGTGAAGGACAACCGTGACTTCCATTCCGCCCGAAGTCTCAGCTACTTGACCATTTCCTACGACTACAATGGGCCCTAACCAAGGTACACGCGGTGCGCCTGGCTTCTGCACCCAACTTCGAGAAACAGCACTCACGAAGGACCCTGTATCTATTAGGCTCAATCCCGCCACTCCGTTACAGTGGATTGTTTCTGTAACTAAGTTAGGGCAGCCGTAGTAAGCACGGGGATAGTAACGGCCCACAGGCTACCACCCCCATACCCGCTAGTCCCTAGTCATTCTTCCGCACGCTCCAGCCCACGGTTGGCTGGGAACTGTACTCTCCGTTGCCTTTCAACGCTTCTCTCTCTACTAGACCCTCTCGTTTGTTCACTCTCATCCACGTCCCTAAATGAACTAGCACCAACCCTCGCACGATAATCGGGACTTGCCCGTTCACTTGCTTGCCAGTTTGGACAAACTCTAGCAATGTGCCCCCGCTTACCACATGCATAAAATATAGGAGCCCCATCATGCGTTCTGCGGGAAAAAGGGGTTTGGCCAACCTTACCTTGGTAACTTTGGGTATGCGGTGCATGACTCCTCCGTTCAGGTCCGAATGCTGTTGCCAGTTGTTGGGATAACATCTCTCCAAACTTGGCCGCTAGACTGGAGGCGATGGTCTCAATATCCGATGTAGGTGGTGTAACGGCCGCAACCGTTGCTCTTCGATGTTCATGTGATCCGGAAGCTGCGGTTGTTCTCGTTCGGTAAGGCGTCCTGGTGGTTTCTTCTTCGTCCTCAGAATCTTCGGATCGGCTGAGGCGCGTCACATTTTTCGCCCACTTGGATTTTCTGGCACGATCTTGGCTCTCGACAATACTGGCAGTCTCCTCGAGGAACTGGGCGCATGTTTTGATTCTTGATAACCGCAACTGCTCTAAAAGGGATGGCTTCAGACCATAGAGTAAATGTTCCAGTTTGTCCTCCTCGTCCATACTAGGGTCCACTTCTTCGCAGAGGTCCAAGATCTCGTGAAAATATTCCTTGGGCGACTCCTCGGGATACTGATACCTGTTAAGAAGTTTCTCTTTTAGGTATCTACGATGATCCTGGCGTAGGAAGCGTTGGCGGAAGTGTTCGACAAAATCGTTCCATGAAACGGCTGGGTCCTCACCGCGCTTGTACGTACGATCAAACCATGACCTAGCCGATCCAACGAGGTATGCGTCCACATAATTAAGTCGATCCGCATCATTCCAGCCATTGTACTTGGCGTCCGCCTCGTATTCGCGTAGCCATCGTAGTGGATCGTCGCCATCTTTACCGCGGAAATCACGAGGCTCTCGAGCCTTACGAATAGGTGCTCGGGGATCGTTCGCCATTGGTCTTAGTGGTTGTCGGTACGTCGAAGGACTCTGCTCTGAAGGGCTGGATGATGCCTCCAAAATCTCGGAAGTTTCTGTTACGTCTTGAGTAGAACGGGTGAATTCGGAACGTGTCTCCTGCACTTCCCACGGCGGTGATTGTTGAGAAGCTTTCGCAGTCGCTTTCCAAGAGGCACCCCGGGTATCACCGAATACACAGTGATTTTTCTTGGTTGTCCTTGGAAGGTCCGTAAGACATTAATTTACAGTAAGCATCGAAAGTAGTTTGTAACACCGTCTTTGTAAACAACTTCGACCGTTTCCCGGTCGATGCACCAAAATGTCACGTGTTAAACACCCAATGTTTAAAATTAACACGTGTCAGGGGGGGGGGTCCAGAACGGTCAGTAAAAGACACAGTAAAAGTCTAACGAAGGGATAGATGTATTTAACAATTTTCACGTCTACTCTTCAACACTTCCGTATACACCACCGAAACTGCTTACTTCCTGAAACTCATCAAGACCGATAACCCAATCTCTACCAAAACTCTCCGATCGTTCTGCCCCAGCCCTCTTCTCCACTCTCCTTTTTTACTTGCCACATCTCCCCCTTCTTTAATCCCCAAAGATCTAACCAACCTTCCTACCAAAGTTGACCCAAGGTCACTGACAACATACCAACGTATATACCCTAAAGAAACAAATTGCCCAACACCATACACACAAGCAAGGTCAACGCAATAAAAGAATGCTAAAAATAGCTATAGTATACAAATTTTCATCTCAATATTTTACTTGAAATGCAATATTTATGAACGCAAATTCCCATACGTTTGCCAACAAAACTTCCTTTTATTTACAATTCACCCACCCCCTCTGGAGTCCTGACGCGGAACATCCCTCAACTCACCTCTGCTGGCCTAGACCCCTGATCCGAAAAGTGGTTTGCAAACCTCTCACTAAACCCCCCTTTGAACTAGGGTTTGGCCAGTCGAAACACGTGATTTTGTCAACTCAGGTTGAAATCCCACTTCAACTCGAGTTGAGTTGGCGTTTGTCAACTCAGGTTGAAATCCCACTTCAACTCGAGTTGAGTTGGCAGTGGAAACACAGCCTATGTAATGTACATTCCATAGAAATACCCGGGTTACTGGTACCGACTCCGACTTGACTCGACTCGATTCAGCAGTGACCGACTCCGACTCGACTAGGTAGTGACCGACTCGACTCAGGCAACGTCCGACTTCGACTCGACTCGGTTTGGAAACAGATGAGTTGAGTCGAGTCTAGTCGAACTGTTTTCAGCCCTATACAGTACTCGGCAAAAAACAGGCCTAGCAAACCGCCCTATACTAGCGCCACGGTCGTTAGGCGAGCGGTGTCTCTGGGAGGATGCCGTGCTGGTCACAAACGTTCGAAATACGATAAAGTGACACACCGCTCGCGCAACGGCCGTGACGCTAGGATAGGGCGGTTTGCTTGGCCCGTTTTTTTTCGAGTCCTGTACAGTACAATAAGGGGGTCTATCAAACACAAAGTCACGAACGGAGTAAATTGAAATTACACGCATTCATCGAAGTCCACTTCTCAGCTCATTTTATTCTAAATCCTTTTTCCTGCTCTTTTTTTAAAATCGTGCACCATGAAATGGCGCCCCCCTCAAGTTCGCGCCCAGGGCACGTGCCCTGGCTGCCCCACCCTCGCTACGCCACTGCATAGGAGTGGGGACGCGTGAATTTGGTTTAGGGGTCTCTTCGGAGATGGTTCGGAACCGCTGCCGCCAGTGTAACGGGGATGATTTTATTGGTTTCACGAGGTCTACATACTAACAGAAGGGAAGGGGTTGTTAGGAAAGGTGAACTAAGCCAAGGTAGGCCTACCCTCCTAAGAGGGAGAACCAGCCCGGACTGAGCCTATGGTGTGTAGTTGAGAACGGTATTTATACTGAGGTAGCGAGGTCACGGACACGGTGAATAACCAGTGAAGCCGTTCTAAGGAATATTGTTCACTTAAGCAAACAAACCCAAAAAGATAAGCTGCGCGGTAAAGGCACACAAGACCGTAGTCTTGGCACGAGGTGCTTTCGCCTAACTCTGTTAGGCCTGTGGACAACACGTATCGCGCGGCTGAAGGTCCGTGACACGAACAGATTATTTCACTGTTACAGAACTGTGGCTTGCTGATAGATCCACGATCCGTTTCGGAGAACCGGATCAGATCCGAGATCCGTTTTGAAGGAGAACCGTGCAAATGACATTTTTTTTACCTGGACCCCTCTAGATAGCAAATAATGAGGTCTCTTGAGACTGTGTAACTTAAGTTCCATTCCAATGGGAAGAAACCCAAGTGCAACATAAATGTAGAGGGCATATTAAAAGAAAAACTCTCCTGCTCCGGGCAATGACGGATTTTCCCATGGCAAGAGCTTTGATTGTTGGCTGCACAAGACAGCATCATTTTTTAATTATAGCTTCCATTTTTTGCTTGTGGCTAATAACCTTTTCTCAGTAAAATGTACCAAAAGCTCAAGAAGTTAAAGATTGGAAGAGTTTAAATCAGTTTTAAAACGGCCTTCATTTGAATAAATTGGCTGTATCATATTCAGTGTATGAAAAGCAATCCACTATGCCAAATGTTTCATTTGTATATGTGTAGTGATCAGTAAAATTCACTTGAAGTTATAAAGCCTAATACCCAAGGTTAGCGCAAATAACCTACTCGTTTTCGGGGAACTGCGACCCACGAGTCCCGGGAAAAGTATCTTGGTTATTGTAGCGAGGCCTTTGGTATTAATAATGGGAGGGTTATTTTTCTGAAAAACCAAGGTAATTACCTCGCCAAGTATGACTTTTCTGTGAATTCCCACAAAAAGCGGAGTACTTGCGCGGGTTACTCCTTATTCGCGTACCGCCTTCGCGCGATTTACGAATCTCCGGAAGAATATTTGATAAGAATATTACGAATTTACGAATGTTACGAATCTCCAGAAGAATATTTTATTACGGAAACCAACCATATTTTAAAAGGGCCATTTAGGCTCAAAAACGGCAAAGGACTTCATTGTCCAAATATAATGCCTGGTCTACCTTGACAAGAATTGCGAAGTCTAAATGTGAGCTAAACAACAGTTAATATATGGTTACAGCCTCAAAACAATGATAGAATTGTAAACATCAATATTTCTACATCTTTAATTGTGTTGTTTACAGGGGCGTATCCAGGATTTCATTTCGGGGGGGGGGGGGAGTATGCAA
>JAHZNP010001549.1:0-18157 GCA_020615345.1 Triops cancriformis
CAATCGGTTAAAAGGTGTATGTAGGCAAAGGAATGTTACAATGCAAAATAAGTGTAATCCATTATTGGAAGTATAGAAGTTGCCTGTGGCTACTTTTCCAGCTCTTGCACTACCTAATGAAGGTTAATCAGCCTCGAGAGGCCTGATTAGACTTCTGTGGTTTTCTGTGTCTAGTTTTTTTTGCTCTTGACTGTACAGTCTTCTCCGCTAGAGGCACTGGGTTACAAACATAAACCAAATGGGGGTGGGGGAATTAATCGCAGAAGAGGTGTGCACCAGATATGTCTAAAAAAATGAATGAGATAGTTTTGTCAAAACTGACATGAATACGGATGTAAAAATATAAGAGATGAAACAAAAGCTAAAAAGAAACCGTGAAGCGTTGCCTGCGAAAAGTGGACCAGAACTATTTTTTATATAATAGAAATGTAAGAGAAGTATAGGACAGACGTAGAATATAAAGTGCTGAAATGCACATTGATATTGACTGCAAAGTTTTGTAATATATTCTCGTCTTTTTACATAATTTCCTCAAGTGTTCGACTGCGAGGTCACTTTTACGAGCTCAACATCCATTACGGGCTTTTCTTGGGAGGATTGGGTGATTTCCGTGAGCTTTTCTTGGGCTTGCTTCAAAACTTCCGTGGCTGTTTGGAAGACGTTCATTACAACGGAGTGGACGTGTTCCAACGCTCCCGGGAACGCGGCTCACACGCCGACATCTATTCCGTTACCTGGGATTGCAACGCGGCGGAATTCGACGCCACTTCCGAGCAAGACATCAGTTTCTCCGAAGCCGATTCCTATTTAGCTTTGCCTGGGTTACCGCCCGGCAAATCCAATTACTTTTTGCGCCTGGGTCTGAAAACACAAACGAAAGAAGGGTTGGTCTTCTACCAAACGGGGCCTAACACTAAATCCGATATGACAGCCATGGAATTGGCCGAAGGGCATTTGCGAGTCACGTTGGACACGGGCGCCGGCAAAAGCCAAGTCGTCAGTGACGTCAAAGTCAACGACGGCTCTTGGCATGACGTCAACGTCCAGCTGAGTACCACCGGCTTGGAAATTGTCGTCGACGGACATTCTAATTACGGCCGGGGACCGACGCTCGGACGCCCCATGGACTGGCAGGGCAATTTCTACGTCGGCGGCTTGGAATTAAGCCGCCATGCTCGGGCGTTAAGCCAAGGCGTTCGCGCCACTAACGCCAGCTTGAAAGGCTGTCTGAGGCACTTGGAACTCGATCACCGCCGCGTGGGTCTCAAAGAAGCCCGTGTCACACGCCATCTAGCGCCGAACTGCCAATGGGAGTACCCCTGTACCAAATCGCCCTGCATAGACTCGGCCGTGTGCTACCAAGAAGGTACCAGTTCCTTCCGCTGCGAATGCGACCAACTGTTGTGCATGAAACCCGAATACGCCAGCACGCAGTACGGTGTTTACACCAAGAGCAACCTGACCTCAGGTGGCGCTGAGGTCAGCGCCTCGGGGGAACTGCAGGTACTTACCCTGGCGCCATTGCAAGTTAACGAAGGAAGCAGTGCACTTTTAACGGGCAAACAACTCGAAGTGGTTTTCAATTACGGTAAATTCGGCATCCGCGAGTCCGGCATACTCTTTCACGTTGTACATCCTCCGCAGTACGGGAAACTGACCTCGGCGTTGTGGCGACGCGCCGATGAAGCTACTTTCACTTTACTGGACGTGCACTCGGATCGTTTGCGTTACGTCCACGATGGCTCGGAGACCACAACGGATTCCATCGTCTTAGAACTGGAACTAGTGCCACAGAGTGATTCGTACCTTCTGCCGGCGTACTTGCAAGCCCGGCAAAGGTTCGTACTCCACGTAAGTATTACGCCAGTGAACGATCCACCAGAATTGATCATTCCCCCAGGGCGGTCCCTGCGCTTGGCGAAGAATACGCGGAAAGTCTTGACCGCGGATTTGCTCTCCGCCACGGATTCCGATACTTCGCCCGCGGACATCATGTACCTGGTGATCAGTACTGGCAAACCGGGTGACGTAACGGAGAACGAGGGTCATATTGAGCACTTGCAAAAGCCTGGCACACCCATTACGTCTTTTTCGCAGTTAGACGTGAACAAAGGTATGGTGGCGTACGTTCACCGAGGGAATTTGAATGCAAAAGTGGCGTTCAAAGTATCGGACGGCGTCGAAACCGGTTCTACAGTCATCCTACGCGTAGCAGCGTTTGAGCTGCAAATTTGGGTTTTGAACAATACGGGACTGAGTGTACCGTTCAATTCATCTGCCGCGCTGACGAGCGCGAATTTGACGATTGCCACCAACGCTCCGGACCAGAACTTGGAACTCAAGGTCGAGATCATCAAACCGCCGCAGTTTGGCGCCATCCAGCGACTAAAATCTAACAGTGGTGGCAGATGGCAGACCATCAACCATTTTACGGTGACGCAACTGGAACGCGAGAAACTGCGTTATCTACACGTTTCGGGCACTCAACCCGTCATGGACGAGTTTCGGTTCATCGTGTCGGTGGTAGATGGCGCCCCGGATCTCAAGACGTCGCCCTACGAATTCCGCATCCAGTTCTTGACGACGATCATCAAAGAAACGAAGAACGACATTTTGCAGATCAAAGCTGCCAACGAGATGGTCATCACCGACCGCCATTTAAAGTATCAAACTGAGCCCATGGCGAGTTCTGACGACGGAATTACGTACACAATCGTCGAACCGCCCAAGTACGGGCAACTATGGGTAGCAGTACCGGGCGCCGGGCGTCAAAAGTTGAACAAGGGCGGTGCATTTAACCAAACGGCGTTGAGCAGTAACGCCATCTATTATCAGCTGTGGAAACGAACTCTATCCGCCTTGCATGATCATTTCCGGTTCCAAGTTGTGGCCAACGGCGTCGTTTCGGCCGTGCAGCGCTTCCGGATCCAGTACACGCCCCCGCCTTCGAACGTACAAGTGATTCTGGAGACGCTGGAGGTGAACGAAGGCGAGAGTGCCAAGATTTTGCCCACGCATTTACATATCAGTCCACCAGGGGTCACGAGTGTTATTTACAATATTACGCACCCACCGCAGCACGGCGCTGTGCACGTTTATGACTTGATGCGGAAGCACATTGTGAGAAAAAATGCGACGTATTTTACATCGCAAGAAATGGCGGATCGGCAAGTCGAGTACCAGCATGATGACTCGGAGTCAGCGAGGGATACGATTCATTTTACGGTCACTTCGGATGAAAATGATATCACCGAGGAAGATTTCCTCTACGTCGGCACCCTGCATATCCAAGTTTTTTTGAAAAACGATAACCCACCAGTACGCGTCGTTGACCGGGCTTTTTATGTGGTGACCAATGGCGAACGGTTGCTTACCGGTCATGATCTCAAGTACGTCCTTCCGCTTTTTTGCTCTTTTTGCAGACATTTTATTTTTCCCTTCTCTATTATTTCTGAGTTGCTATTTATTTTTTTACTTGTTGTTGTTTCCTCTCTTTTGGGAACGTATTTTAAAGGTATGGTGACACTGATACTAACACGCGTTCAAGCGACATCGTCTACACGAGGCGAGGAATTCCCAACGGAGCGTTGTTCCACGTGGATAAACCCGAAACTCAAGTAAGTTTCTCGTTTTTGAGCTTCGCGAAGGAATATTTGGCAATTGGTGGGCGTTGTAATGCTTATCAGGGCAAAACTTCTGCGATTCTCGGAGTATTTCATGTACAAGTAATGTGTTCCCGTATCCGCCATTTTGGGAAACTGGCTTCATGCGCCCTATAGCCACTATGGTTATTTCATTGTTGTCCTGTGTGGTTTGAATGTTCGATTCCCTTTTCCTTTTATTAAATAAGAAAATTCAACCTGTGTATTTTTAAGAATTTCTTAACAGACTAAATACTGTAATAAAAGTGTATTTATTGTACGAGGCCGTTTGAAGCGGCAGAAAAGGCAACAAAAGGCTGCATAAGATGGGTCAGCAGCAATTTGACGCTCGACAACAGTGAAAGAGCGAACAATAGGAATATAAGAATATAGGAAACAGTTACTGTCGAAGACATTATTTACGAATCTTCAATAACTAAATAAATCGTGGTTAAGATAACGATTTTCTTAGCAATATCTCAGAAGTTGAGAAACATACGTAAGTTGGAGAAAGTGAAATTGCAAAATTACGTTAAGTTAAACACTTATTTTAAGCAAAAAATAAAATTGTGCTAACTTCTGCAACATTTATCCTTTACTGTAATTATATGATAAAAAGTATTATACATCAAATCAGACTAGTACAACTTCACAGCATGGGTAAATAAAATGTTAAAGGACTTTTCACGTGTTTGACAATAGCTACTTGTCCTTGTTTTACTTCGCATTTCACCGTCAAGTTCCACAAAGGTGCCTGCAACAGGAATTTTTGCAGTTTTAATTTCTGTCGCGTATTAAAATATTGCAAAATTCAAGTCAGGCTTTCAAACTTAACGCAAGTTTTTCGGAAATGTCTCAACTTCGCAGTTCTAGGTATTGCTTACAGTAACAAATCCGAGTTAATAATGCGTTGAAATCTTGAAGCAAATTTTCAGGGTCGCGAGAAACAATACACAGTGTTATTCCCTTTTTCTGTGCTATGGCATACTGGGGTTGAATTAATGTTGTGGATTCGCTAGCAGAAGATATCTTTACGAAACCACTAAATGGCTTCGGAAAGTGGAAAACTGGAAAAATTCTCTTGATAGAATACAGTGAGATGTAATCCTTGCTACTTCGTGGGGAATACCTGCTGGCACAGGAATCTACGCCAATGCGACATCACCGATCTGAAAGTGCCCTTCATATTAGCTGCAAACGTAAACGGATCACAGTAACAAACCGAATTCACGAATAGGCTCTTCACTGGCACTCTGAAGTCAGAAAATTAACTTTCCTTTCTCGACTTTTAAAATGAATTTTGCTTCGTTTTGCACAGCTTTATGCAAGAAAGGGAAAAGCTTTAACGCTAAGGGAGAATAAGAAGAAAAGAGCATTAGGAAAGTGCTCCACGTGGGTGACAAACAGCAACGCCTGAAGCGATGCTGTGCAACGAGAAAACAACAAAACGTCATGGTTTCCTAACTCTTCCTCTTATTCGGGGTTTTAATGCTTTAAGGTTCTCAACATAATTCAGGTGTCAGCTTGAAGTAAGTTCTGTCATGCAAAACTCGAAAAAAAAATCGGAAAAATTTCGGGAGGAGGGGTGTCAAATTCCTAAAAACGTCTTTGGTCAGCTGTAAAATCTGGCAACTTTTTCAACAGTCCTGTTGGGCTTTTGTTCTCATAGAAAATAAGTTGTAACATTTTGCACTTTTCCTTCTGATCCTTGGCGGAAGGAATATCTGCGACGTATTCATTCATTTATTTTATTTGTTTAGGTATTTACGTTCACGCAACAAGATTTGGACGATAAAAAAATCTTATTCCGGCACCAAGGCGCGTTAACCGGTCGGATGTCCATTTGGGTCTCCGACGGCCAGTTTTACACCACGGGTTCATTAGAAGTCCGCGCTTCGGAGCCTTTTGTGGAAGTCGTCAACAATACGGGCTTGGTCGTGAAACGCGGGGATATGGCCATCCTTTCGAACGTCAATTTGAGCGTGGAAGCCAATTGGGATGCTCGCGACGCCCAAGTCCGTTATGACGTGCTCGAAGGCCCTTTGTACGGTCTCCTGGAAGCGAACGGCCAGCGGCTGGAATCTTTCAATCAGGACGACCTGCAGGCCGGTAAAATCGTCTATAAAAACGACAACAGCGTCAACGTGAAAGATCGGCTCTTGCTCCGCGTGACGGTGGGGCAAGCCCACGCCTCCATCACATTTACCATCAAGATTTATCCCGACAGTTATTGGGAACCGCTGCGGATTGTCCATAACCGCACGCTCCACGTGGAAGAGAGCACCAGCGTCACCATCGATCAGTCCGCCCTCAAAATTATGCATCCCCATATCCCTCCAAGCGACATTACCTACATTGTCCACCAACCGCCCCAATACGGCTACTTGGAGGTCGACACTGATGAAGATTACGAGGACGAAACCGTCGCCAGCTCTACCCAGAGCGGAGGCACCACTTCCAACGCGCCCACTTTCCCGCCCGAAGTCAGTATCTTTGACCAAGCCACCATCAACGACCGCAAATTGCATTATATCCAATCCGGGCCCAACCAGACCACCGATTACTTGGTTATGGATGTCACCAACGGCGTCCGTACCTTATATAATCTTACCTTTCACTTCCTTGTTATTCCCAAAGCCATTTACTTAGAGACGAGAACGATCGACGTCACTGAGGGTGCAAATACTACCCTCAAAGCTATCGACATTGCCGTAAACACGCCCTATTACATCGACAAGGTCGAGGAGTACTTAATTACTAGAAGCCCGAAAGCTGGTACGCTCAAATTGCTGAAAAGCAATCAATCTATTAACCGCTTTGGACCAAGAGACTTGGCCAACGGACTTGTTATGGTAAGAACCTTTTTCTAGTGTTTTGGGATTGGATTATCTGTAGAGTTTTCATTGTTAAGGAATCTGTCGCTTTCTCGCACGTAAAGACTCAAACATTTTTTATTTTAATTATTTCGCTTTAGAATGTACTGTACGTCTTCTTGTAACTCGTTTTCTGTTAAGCCTCATAGATTTGTAGGGTAAACAGGATTGCCACAAGAGGTGCTACTGTCTAACAACACTAGCTTCCGCGATGTGCCTCATTTATTTTAATTTGTGTAAGTTATTGGAATGATTAAAATATTGTTCAGAAGCTTGCGCTGCTAATATAGTAACACACGTAATCTATTTCAGTTAAATGCATAATTAAAATCCCTATAGATCTTACACACGCAAATATTAAGGCGCATGCTCTGTGGGCGCGTACTAACATTCGCGTCATCTATTGGACGTGTGAAAAAATTTAAGCGAAGGAAAACGAATGGCTATTAGAATAGGCGCAAGGATTTTCTTCGTTAGTCTTGTTACGACTTTAGTTCATAACTGCGTAAAGTAAGGTGCCAATCCAAACGTTTGCGCTAAGAAAATTTGAACATTCACATTATCGCGTATGTTTCTGCAGATTTCAATCACCAGCTGCAGCAGAGGTGCCCCTAGCGGCGTTTTGTGATTTTTGTTGGTTTAAGACTAATTCATAAATTTGAACCGGAATTTACCACCATTTTTTATTTTCTTCTCCAAAGTATTCCCATGACGGAAGTGAAGGCCAAATGGATAATTTCGAAGTTATAGCCATATTCGGAGAGAAACAGAGCGTTCCAGCGTCAGTCAACATTCGAGTGCGCCCAGTGGATGATGAACAACCTGTTTTAATAAACAACACTGGACTTCTAGTTTGGGAAGGCTCGGTAACCAAACTGACTTCGACACAATTGGGTAAGTTTATAATTAAAACGAAGGAAAAGTTGATAACTGTCGATCGTGGGGGCTCGAATGCCTGGCTGCCATCGGTCGGCAATTACGAATAGTAAAATTGTTTTCGAAAGATGTTTGGCGCCCTACTCAGCGGATGCCCCCGGGGCAAGTTCGCAGAGGGCGGCATCCAATTATTACAACCTTGAGAGGAAACTGCTAAAAAATTCTCATAAAAACGACGATCTTTTCTTTTTTTATAACATTCGTGTACCTTTCTTGTATAGCCGCGGTGGATCTGGACTCCCCTGACAATTACGTTACTTTCACCCTGACGCCCTCTGAATGTGGCTCCATAGTTTCCATATCGGATCCGAAGATTCCTTTCCTGAACTTCAGTCAAGCTCAAATTAATCAAGAACAAATTGCGTTTTCGCACACGGGTAAACCATAAAATTAAACCTTTAGTCTTTCGTTCCGTCCTTTTATTTTATCTCTTCCCTTCTTTCCCTCCCAAAGAAACATAAAATTTCTATAAAGCACAACCCGCGATCTAAACGTGTTACTGTCATTTAAGTCCGTCGTTTTGCTTTTTTCTCTCCCTTTCGTCTCTCGAAGGTTCCCAGAATTGCTCGTTACACTTAATGTTGACTGATGGCTTCAACGCGCCCTCGTTCCACTTGTTCCACATCTGGGCGCGTCCCTTGCAATTAGTCTTGAAAAAGAACAGCAAGCTTCACGTGTTTCCCATGATGCAGCAATCCATTACGTCCACCCATCTCCTCACCGTCACCAACGATGATCAAACGCATAATCCCCGTTACACCATCCTCAAGCCGCCCAAACTTGGCCGTCTCTTATTGGAACAACCCGATGGCTCCACCCGCTCGGTGACCAATTTCAATCAACGCGATCTCAACCAAAGCTTGTTGATCTACGAACACACCGAACCGTTCATGGACCTGACGGTCAGCGACGTCTTCACCTTCCGCGTGGCCCTGGAAGGCTCGAGTGCCAAGCCCGTCGAGCAACAGGAATTCGTCATCGAGGTCTCGGTAACGACCATGGCGTCGGGTGGGTTGGATCGATACCTGGGCCTGAAACCTCTGCAAGTCGAAGAAGGCGCCCAAACGCGTTTAACGCTGCACCATTTCAACACGTCGGGTATTATCCATTTCATCAGCAGTCACCGTGGCAGCTCGGCCGATCCACCCAAAGTCAAACTGGTGTGCTCGCGATTGCCCTCGCACGGTTTCCTGTCCGTCGCGGGCAGTCGTTTGGACGCGGCCCAAGCGGATATCCCGCTCGCGCTGCTCCAGTCGGGCCAAGTCGCCTATCATCACGATCATTCCGACTCGACGTTGGACGAAATTGGACTCAGCGTTTATCTCCAACGCGAAGATGCCACTTCCCCGGCTGCCAAGCCTGACGTTCTGCTATACAACGGCACTCTACGCGTCAACGTCTTGCCCATCAATGACCAGCCTTTTGTGCTCGTCACCAAGAACCCCAGTATGCAAGTCGTACAGCGTCAATTCCGCACCATCACGCCTGACGTGCTCCTGACCGAAGACCTGGACTCTTCGGCCCGCGATCTGCAGTACGATATCATCGACGGGCCGTCGGCGGGCGGGAAGCTGGCCCTGGTGGATAACTTGGCCCAAAGTATCAGCCATTTTACTCAAGACGATATCAATCGCCAACGATTGGTGTTTCTGCACGACGGGACGTTGCAGAACGTGACCTTCTATTTTCGCGTCTGGGACGGGAAATTTAATCCCGTTTCCAGCGTTTTTCACGTCTACGTCGTACCCTTGACGCTAAACATGACGAACAACACGCTCGTCCCCATTCTCCAGGGTGGCACAGTCACCGTCATCAAGAATAGCAGCATGGGCGCTGATACTAACGGCCAACGCAAGCACATTTTCTACAACATTACCCAGGAACCCCTCCATGGCCGTATTTATGTCAAAGATACCCTCGTATCCACTTTCGGACAGTCCAATATCGATAGAGAAGAAGTGCTCTATGTGCAGTTCAACCTCAGCGCGTCGGCCGATACCTTTCAAGTCACGGTGTTCAACCTAGAGCTCGCCATTCCGAACCAAACCTTCCACGTCGGCGTTAAACCGCTCGTCAGGCAGTACAAGCCTCGGATTTACGCCGGCGATAAGTTGCCCATCAATCTGGCCATACTGGACGCCTCGCCCCTGGCGGAACTCACGGGCAGTAATCCGTCGTACGTCATCACGCGCAAACCGCGTTACGGCCGCCTGCGGAAGATCATCCCCACCAGCGCGAATCGCAACAAACGTCAAGCGAAAGAAAAAGAAGTGACGCACTTTACACACGAGGACGTGCAGAGCGGGTTTATCCATTACATCACGAAGCGCATGGAAGTTAATGAAACTTTGGATGAGCACTTTGAGTTTTTGCTCTCGGCTGACAAAGTACAGCCCGCCTACGGACGCGTGGAAATCAGCATCGTGCCCCCGGGGGGCATATTGCAGAACACGGCCCAGGTGACGACCAGCGGGACAGTAATTGCCCATGGAGCGACGGGGACCAATACTGGCAGTCGGCGGAATTATAGTTTAGGAACCGGGGATCAGGCCAATGAGGGCGTGGGGGGCGCCACCACCGGCGCTGGGGCGAATTATAACAGCTTGAGCAGTGATCTTATTATGATTGTGGGCATCGTGGCGGGAGTCTTATTGTTAGCGATTATTATTGTCGTGACGGTCAAATGTCGTGTACAGCGCCCCCCGGGGAGCAAGAAGGCGCCGCATGGGTGCCGTGGGTTAGGGAGCATGGAGGAGGAGGATAAGCCTTCTAATGGTCATTTGGCCGCTTTGGCGGAGTTGGACATGATTCATTCGTTTGGGACAATGGAAAAGAAGCGGAGAAGGAGTTTGAGCCAAGCGCAAGAATCAGAGTTGATGGGGAGTAGCGATTTGGAAGTGCCTTTGCCTACTGGGCGACACCATCCGCCGTTGTCGCCTCGCCCGCCGCGGGCGAAAGTGAACATGAATTTAAGAGCGGGGTATAACACGGCCAGTAGCCAAGGCAGCTCCACGGCCAGTTTCTTGCGAAGCTCGTGGCATGAGCAGAGAGACACTCCGCCGTCTGTGCCTCAATGTAAGGTTATACCGTTGACGACGGAAACGACCGAGTTTATGACCGAGTCGCCAGATGTCACGGCTGGACCTAGTCGTTACCCCTACGGACCGCCTGATGACGCTAGTTTGGATGAATGGGGTGTGCCCGTCGAACAGGATTCGCGCTATGCCCCTAGGACAACTAATCCGATGTTAAGAAAAAATCAATACTGGGTTTAGACTTTTTTAAATGGGGGCAATGTACTTAACAAACTGTCGATTGTGTCAAAGAGTGCGATTATTTATTATCAGTGGTGTACTCGGCCAATGGAGGTGTGAATTTTGTATGGAAATGATGAACACAACGATTTTTGAATGATTTCGACAAATTGTCCAAGGGTTTACTTTGCTGAAAAGTTATTTTGGCAAAAGAAACTACTAAATTTTAGTAATTGTAAGACTCCAATATAAATGATTTTCGGTAAGGCATAAGTTGTTTTCCTTCGTAAATGCCACTGGACGGACACCGTGCAGCTGGACGCCTGTGGAAACACTGGTTTTTGTTGTTGTTGTTGTTCAGGCAGAAGTTAAGGAGTTTATGTCGTTTAAGTATTTGCAATGACGAAGTTAGAGATTTTTAACAGTAACTATTTACAGACTTAGCGCCCCTAGTGCAACCCCACTAGCGCATCAGAATTTAAAGTGGCAGACTTTTTTCGGCGCTGAGATCAGTTTTGCGCCCCAAGCTAGGAAAAAAAATAATTACACTTGAAGCGTTTCTCTCTTTCAGAACTAGAACAAACGAAAGTGTAGAAAAGAATAGATTACAGGCAATTTTTGGGCGTTTCGTTTTCTGCACTAGTTTTCCAACACCAAAGCTGGCTGCACTAAATGTAACGTTTCCAATAGGACAATATGCAATTTTTTGGACACTTGGTCATTCCCTATCTTTCCCATTATAAAATCAAAATTTCGGGGGGTTAAAACCCCCTACCCCCCCCTAGCTACGGCCCTGCATAAGCGGATGTCTCCGTAGTTGGGATTCATGAAATAGGAGTTGTAGACTACGCGATTTGTAGAACACTACGCTATTTTTTATGTGCTTACATGTAAAAAAAATACCATGCGATAACTCGAAAAATAACACCCCACAGCTAAAACACTATTGTCTCGTAAATACCAACACAAGCCAAACTTGGGTTTTAAAAAAAAATCCTTAATTGCCGTCGGGCTAAATGCATTCCCACTTCTGAGATGGGCGGAAGTACAGTATGAAAACCTATGCGTTGGTTTGCAACCTTATGACTGGAGAATGCATGCAATTATTATCAGGAATGGCAGGCTAGTTTTAGTTATGTTGGTGTTCATGTTATACAGAACGATTTTGCGGTTCCCAATTACGTTATTTACGGCAACCTTCTACCGAAGTGTAGTTTCCGTTCGGGCATTGGAACCAAGCGCCGCGAAGCCCTTTGCTTTCGAAACGTCTTCGCGGTACGCGAATCAGTCCGTTGCTATTCAAGGTTCCTAACGAACGGCAGCAAGTAATGGCCTTTTGAAATCATTGTGTACTCAAAAACAAACACATTTTCCGGTATTTCCTGTCGTGATAGGTAAGACAACAGTTAAGATGAACTCGTTACCACACATAAACTTGCACCCTAGGCCATTTCCGTAAAAAAGTTAGTTGCCTAATAAGAACTGTGCGTTAGGTTATGAATCAAATTTGTCTTGCCTAGCAGTTTTGAAGATAAGATAATTGCTCTACTAGCTTCCAGGGAAATGAATAATGTGCAGTGTACTGCGTGTGTATTGTTTGGAATAGTAACTTTAGACCCCAGTTTACAATGATTCAGCCGCGTAATGAATTTCTTACAGTGGTATTGGTGGGTAATGGCGACCATTTACAGACATAGATTGAATTCTGCTTCGTGCTAGTCTCTTGCAAGCCAGTACTGTTCATATTCAGACTGTTACTGTAAGCAAGGGGCTCTCACAGGGGCAAAAACATCATCGGATGCTTTGTTACCTTGTTCCGTTCGTATCTCATCCCAAATTTCCAATTTTCCCAACGAGCCTAATAGTTTGCCATGCAATTGTTCAATCCAGGCTATAAACAAGGATTGAACATTGGTTCATGGGCACACATAGTACGGCTTGTTGACAAATACTGTCTCTGTACCACAAAATAATTCCACCTAGAAATAAAAAAATACTTTGTAAAGGCAACGAGCGGCACAAGAAAAGATGCCACGGTACTAATACTTTTTTGCACATTTTGTTCTAAGCTAAGCCATGAATCACAGCCCTAGTCAAGAAGGAACCCCAGGAACGGGTTCTGTGTGCCCTTTTGCAGCTGCCGCAAATATGAATCAAGGAGAACCCTCTGAGCATTATATCAATGAGAATGATTTTGATGAAGAAAGCCTCTTGGCTCGCAAGTTTCATATTTTGGATGAGATCAACGTTTCCACTCATGCGGGAGAAGCAGAAAGGGAGAAGAGCCGTTGTGAAGATGACGAATCAGAAGACAGCGACTCCGATACAGATTCGGACATTCCCCAAGATGAGATCGACGCCATGCTGGACGAGGGTAAGTTCTAACGAAAGTGCTCCTACTTTTATAACCAAAATTGTTTCATGAGAGTATATTACTATCAAACTTGGGTGTAACATAACTGCGTTTCTGGGAGAATCGCTTATAAGAGAATCTCTTTTCTTGCACCGTATCTGTGCATAAACTTTCTTTAAAAAATCGCATGAACAAATATAAATAATTGAATACCTCTTTAGTGTTTTAAACTTCCGTAATTTGAATCTCGAATAAGGATTTCTTCTTAATGTTGCATATTCTTCCTTTTTTGAATTTATTGTGACTGCATATCTTGTTCTGATTACTCAGGATGTATTCTAAAAACTTGCACATAAAAATTGAAAATTACGTAAGTAGTATTAATTATAGCAAAATTATTATAGTATACTTCTAGTTTAACCAATGTTTATGAAAATTCTTATGTTGCATTTTCCTAGGTCTGCCCGAAGAGCTTAGGTCACGTAAGAGACGGAAGGTAGAATCTGGCACGGAGGAAAACGAGGAGCCAACGCCTTATGAAGAACGCGAGAAGTTGGTATTAGAAGGTAATTCTGTAAGAGCAGTTTTCTTCAGCTAAATAATTTCTCGATTACAGAAAAGGGTCAAAGCCACTTCGAAGTTCTGCCAGAAGGTTGGGTCATCGTAACGCACAACTCAGGGATGCCTGTTTATCTGCATAAGACTTCAAGAGTTTGCACTCTTTCGAAACCTTACTTCCTTGGACCAGGAAGCGCGAGAGTACGAGCAGAAAAAGCTTCCTTAACGAAATTTCTTTTAAATTGACAAATTTCTGCTTAGAAACATCACATTCCCTTAAGTGCAATTCCGTGTTTGCAATACCGGACAGCATTAAATAAAGAAGCCGAGTCAGTCAACAGTCTCCAGGCTGAAAAGACAGGCGAGGAGTCTTCGGAAGGGATGCAGCTTCCAAAAGCTCGTATTGAAACCGTCCAAGAAAACCAAGCTCAGCATTCCCTTAATTGTAAACAAGTACGGGATTACTGCGAGAAGCTATTCCATTTCAAGAAAATTCGCCTCATGCGCTTCAAGTAAGAGTGATATCAACGCATATTGGTTATCAAACCAATTGACGCTGAATTAACTATTTCTGTTTTTTTATAACGTCTTGATTTATTTTTAAATCCATACTGTTCATTTTATTTTATGTAAAAATAATAACGATTGTTATTTGTTTAATGATATTACAGGTGAACTTCACGGCGTGATCATTTTTACGCGAAATATATGTTTTTATGTTAACGATAAATGTTAAGAATGAGTTCGTGTTATAAGATATGTTAACAATAAATGTTAAGAGTAAGTTCCTATTAAAGATATATTAACAATAAATGTTAAAAATGAGTTTATGTTAACGATGTGTTAGGAATAAATGTTAAGAATACTAATAATAAATTCCCCGTTCACGGGTACTGAGAGATCGTCGCAGAGTATCCGTTAAAGGAGTAACTAAAATGCATTTCGACCGGTGCAAAATTGCAAAACTTGTGTAACGATTTTATTAACTATCCGACGTGTCAACTACCCACCGAGTCCCAACTGGTTGATAAAGTCGGAAATTACTGTTTCCTTTTCTTTTTCATGTTTTACTTGCTTGTCTGTACTTAATTATTTATTTGTTTATTTATTTATCTATTATTATTTTTTCTTTTCCTTAACTTATATTTTTTAATGAAGGTCTTGGTCAGCTCGTCGTAAGTACACCAAGCAACGCAAACATGAGCGCGAGTGGGGGGCACTGAATCCGAAAAATGGAAGGCCGTCGTTGCCTGAGGGCACAAAACTCATCACATTTCCCATCGCATCCAGTGCCACGGCCACGGAACTGGGTGGCAACGGTGAACAGACGAACGGAGATGGCGATAGCAGACCCATGCCTAGGAAAGAGTGGATCATGAACCCCGCCGGCAAAAGCTACGTGTGCATCTTACACGAGTACGTCCAACACGCTCTTAAGAAGCAGCCGTCGTACCAGTTTAAAGAAATCGGTATGGCTTTTTCCCATTATTTATTTATCGAAAGCGAAAAACTACTAACGATGGCTATGTGTACAGAGAACGCGGCTACTCCGTATAGTGCAACTGTCCTTATTAACGGTATGCAATATGGGACTGGATTTGGAAGTAGCAAGAAAGCAGCGAAGGCTGAAGCTGCGCGAGCCACTTTGGAAGTATTAATACCGGACATGAAACTCAAGATCTCTACCGAATCTCCAACGGGCAGTCGAGGAACTGTCTCCCATAAAGATGTGGACTTGACAGTAGAATAACTTAATTGTTTCAGTTCTTTGGGTATTTATTAACGTAACGCGATGGCGTTCTATCTAGTTTTTCGATGACATTAAGATTGAAGACCCGCGAGTTGCGGAACTGTGTGCCAAAACCAGTGAACCGTCCCCTTATGCAATATTGTTAACGTGTCTTCAAAGGTACAGTTATCATAGTTAAAGTTTGGTGTAGGTCTATTTTCTTATTTGTCTGTCGTAGGAATTTTGGCCTGGGTGATAAAAATGTCACGTATGAATTGACGACGTTGAAACACCAGAAAAACGAAGTGGTCATGACCGTTGGGAAACATACGGTGCGCGTGCAGTGCAAAAACAAACGCGACGGGAAGCAGAGAGCTGCGCAAGCAATTCTCAAAGTATGGTTAATAAATATATGAAAGTTGAGTATGTAACATGCTTTCGCTAGGCCCTGCATCCACATATATGGAGCTGGGGTTCGTTGCTTCGGTTGTATGGCAGCCATTCCTTGAAATCAGTCAAAGAGAAGAAACAGGAGGAGCAACAGATCACGTTACTGCAATCAAAAGCAGCTGCGAATGCACCGAATTTCGCGATTCTTGACAAACTGCGCTATGAGATGACGAAGCTTAAAGAACGGAGGGTGAGTGTTTGAAACAGACGATCATATTTTTAAAAAAATTCGATTTGGAATAATCCAGGAAGCCATGCAACCAATCGGAACTTTTGTACCCCCTGATGATGTTGGGTTACCTACTTCTTCAGGAGCTGATTTGCATACTGTCGATCTGTGAGTCGATAGAAACGCGTGATATGACTGGGCTAACGAAAGCTTCATCAGAAGATACAATAGAGCGACTTGGGTTATCCAGTTACAGAACGCGCTGTGTGAAGGCAAACTCTTCTCTGAGTTGTTGTCTTGGAAGAAGCTTACGTGAGAAATGTGTTCATGTAAAGGTCGCTACACTTATTTACATTCTGATTACGTGCGTTATATTTTCGGTATGGTAGGCAGTACAGTGGGAATTACTGGATTGTAGGATCATTTCCAGTACTGATGTGTTTTGAGTGAGTTCCAATACAACTGTCCGGTAAAAATCCTGATGAGATCGACAGATTTTTTTCCAAGTTACCGTCGAATACAATTTTGATATAATTGTAATTAATTTAGGGATCTGCTTTTCTAAAAGATATGAAATAGTGAGACATCTTCAACTTCTACGGAATCTATTCGACATGGTTCGCAACATTCCTCGTCACTCTTGTACTGTACTCGGCCAGAGATCCGGGCCCAGCCAAAGCGCCTAAACTAGCGCCACGGCAGTTACGCGTGCCGTGGCCTACTCTAGCGTCTTCCGAGCGTTTGTGACCCGCAACAAGGCTTCCTCCCAGTGCCGAGAGACGTTCGCATTAGTGCTGGCAAAAGACTCGAGTCGAGTCGAGTGGAGTCGAGCTCAGACTCGACTCGACTCGGATGAGACCCGACTAGGACTCGACTCGACTCGGATGAGACCGACTCAGACTCGACTCGACTCGGAGTGACCGGACTCAGACTCGACTCGACTCGGGTAAGACCGGACTCGGACTCGACTAGACTCGCATGAACCCGGAAAAAACGAGAGGCTCGACCGTCAACACGAGAGATTAGCGAAAGCAGGAAGCAGGGAAAAGCATATTTAAAACTGGACGTTGCACGTATTTTCCTGCATAATCTTCTGTCTCCTTTCTGTTATAATTTTTCTGCACGGTAAAAATGACACGGCTACTCGTTATATACAAGCTGCTACAATTTTGAAGGAAACTTTTTTTTTGAATTGTGACTAGAAAATCTTAATGGCTAATTTTGACCTCACTGATTAAGTTGGAGTTTTTCTTTGTTTGACGTTGCTTTGTCGCACAATTTTTATTTTGTAATGAGGAAGATAGGAGTAACCTCAAAGGTTGACCGAGTAAATTCTCACTGGTTAGAGGATGGACTCAAGGGGTACAGACTCGAGGAACGGTCGACCCAAGACGTACAGACTCAGACTCGACTCGACTCAAGAGGTACAGACTCAAGACTCGACTCGACTCAAGGTGAACAGACTCGAGACTCGACTCGACTCAAGGGGTACAGACTCAGACTCGACTCGACTCAAGGTGTACAGACTCGAGACTCGACTCGACTCAGGCGGACAATGAGTCGAGTCGAGTTTTTGCCAGCCCTAGTTCGCATTGGACGATTTGCTGTCCCGTATATTTTACGAGTACTATACAGTACTCGGCACATAAAACGACCCAAACGAACCCTCCTACTGCTAACGTCTCACGCCACTGTGAGGAAGCCTTGTTGCGGGTCAAAAACGTTCGAAAGAAAAGAGGGACGTCGTTCGCGCAACTACCGGGCCGTTAGGCACCCGACGGTTTGTTTGGGTCGTTTTATGTGCCGAGTACTCTACAGTATTCGTCATAAAAAACGACCCAAACAAACCGTCATATTGCCAACGTCCCACGCCACTGTGAGGAAGCCTTGTTGCGGGTCAAAAACGTTCGAAAGAAAAGAGGGACGTCGTTCGCGCAACTACCGGGCCGTTAGGCACCCGACGGTTTGTTTGGGTCGTTTTTTATTACGAGTACTGTACAGTACTGACAGAAAAAAAACTATCCAGAAACGACAATAACCGGGTACAGTACATTTGGGCACGTAGGTCAATGCTGAAAGCAGTCCCGGCTGTCATGCCTCTGCCCAGCGCCCTCAAGGGAAAGAGCTCGAGGTAGAAAGGGTATTTTCACAGGGGGCATCATTTATTAGCAAGACGCATAGCTGAAATAAAATA